>MDKI01127147.1:0-70970 GCA_005239505.1 Nicotiana paniculata | reverse complement strand
AAATCAATGAAATTCTCAAGAACACTTAAAGTTACTATTTTCTCAACCGAAGGTCCGAATCACCTCATTTAAACTCCATTTCTCACAAAATTTCACAGACATGGTTTAAATATCATAACGGACCTGTACCGGACTCCGAAACCAAAATACGTGCCCGATACCATCAAAATCAAGCATTAAGCACATACTTTAAAACCATAGATTCTTCTGAAATTCAATTTTAAGAAAAAATTCATTTCTCAGGCTATGGATCCAGGAATTCGATTCCAGGCATACGCCCAGATCCCATATTTTATTACGGACCCACCGGGACCGTCGAAATATGGGTTCGGGTCCATTTACACAAAATGTTCACCAAAGACAACTAAAAATCACTTTCTAAATTACAAAAATTATTATTTCTCCTATTTTCCACATAAATGCTTTCCGAAATAACGCCCGGACTGCGCATGCAAATCGAGGAGGATAAATATAAGATTTTTAAGACTAACGAGCGTGGAATAAAGTCCTAAAAAATAAGATGACAAAACATACTTTTCTTTACTTTGCTTTATAAAACATACTTTACTTTACAAAACACAAAATAAAACTTTAGCTACTAAAATGCTGAAGTTCATCACAACCAGAACAAAAACTGCAGACAAAACATGTTGTAGTTTTACAAAACACAGAACTAAAACATCAGCTCAAAACCTACATGACATTTCGTGTTGACTAACTCATTGTCAAACACCATTGTAAAACGGTTAGAATGACTCTGGGTACGAGATAATTCTCCAATTACAGGAGTTTGATTGGTTTCTTTTGATCAACTCCGACTACGTGGTGATTCACCAGTTAAAGGAACCGGATTCAGTGTCTTTGAATGAATGCGGCTGCATGTTAATTGTCCAATTAAAGACATTGAATTCAATTCCTCTTCGGTAGGAATTATATCAAATATCCTAAATGTCTGATATTTCTGTTTAATAAAAAAAGTATATTATAAGAAATAAAATAAAACTAATACATCAACATATTAACAAAACTACATAAAAAAGGAAAAATAAAGAATAGTAACTTACACCATGACTACTGAAGTAATCTTCATGAAGTTCTTTAAATCTAGGCTCCCCCAAAAATACATAACGTAACATCATGACAACCTGAGGGGCATCAAGGAAGTCATCCTCTTTTACATATTTGTCCCGAATATCTGGGAAGTGCTCAGAGAACCAAACACATAATGGATATGGAAATCCACCTACAGTATACTGATAAGTAGGGATTTTGACCTCTATTTGCTCTCTTTTACTTGTGTTTTAGGTCAAAAATACTTGAAGGTATTCCCAGAAACTAATGAAATGTGCTTGCTTGCAGGAATTGTTCAATATGAGTCAAAGGAATCAAAATCAACTCACAACGGAGTCAAAAGTTGAACAAAAACCAAAACTGGACAAAGAGGCCTGGAGTGCGGACCACACAATATTGTGCGGCGGCGATCAAAACTATGTGATCTCCAAGAGGGAGATTCAGAGACTTGTAATTTTGGCTATATGATGAGCACGGATGACACCAATATTGTGCAGCCACAATAAAAATTATGCGGTCCGCGATGAACGAGAATCAGAGAGTTGGCAACTTGAGCAAAATGAAAGAGATGTCAAGCGCGGTCGCACGCACACTTGTGCGGTCCGCGATGATGAAGGTTCAAAGAGTTTTCTCAAGTAAAAATCAAGCAAGTGTGGACCGCATCACTTTTATGCGGCCGCATAATCATGACCGCGGCCACACTCAAAATTGTTCGATTCGCGAAAGTCCAGCTCAAGCCAGAATCAAAAGTGAAGAACGTGGAACGCACCAGAATTATGCGGTCGCAAAAGCAAGAGTGCGGCCGCACTCAGAAGCGTCCGCACAACCTCCGCAGGGGCATTTTTTCTGATATTTTTAGCTTAGTATAAATAAAACTTTTTATCATTTTTAGGTGATATTATGTTTTGTATGATTATATGAGATGGCTACTTTTACTATTTTTAGAAATTTTGTACTATATTCACTTCTAAACATTAGATTTTCATCCCATAATCTAATATTATGGATTTTATCTTCATTTCATATTTAATTTCTTCTATTTTCATGAGTAGCTAAATGCATAGCTAGGGTTCTGACCCAACTCTAATGTGGGTATTTAATGGGTGTTTGATTTAGGGTTTGAATGTGAATGGGTTAGTGATATTCAGCCTAGTTCTTGTTAGAACTCAAGAATTGATGGCTGCAAACATTGATTCATGCCTTTATGACTTATTCTCTACTTGAGAAAGAGGGATCAAGTCAAGGAAAACTAGGCTAACAAGGAATGGGGTGAACTCAAGAAATTGATAGTCCCAATTAAAGGGTTAAACCTAGAGATCGTAATACCCAACTTGAGCTAATATCACTTGATTTGTATGTATACCTATTTAGACTTGAGAAAGCAAAATTTGACAAAATCACTCAAACTACTGAGAGGTATAAAGTAAATACCCGGGTGTGATAGCTATATTACAATCCTAACTAATCAAGCTGGCCCTAGATTTTACAATCTGTTAGATAACCACCTAGTAGAAGTCACGATCCTAGTCCCTTTAAACACTTGAAAAACCCACACAAAAATATTGTCATTAGTTTAATTTATTGCAATCTTTAGAGTAAAGATAGAGTAGAATATCAACCCAAACTTGTGGAAGTGCAATTAGATTTAAAACCTGCATCTAACTTAGATATAAACCTAATTCCAATAATTAACTCATTGTGGATTCGATCCCAACCTTAGTTGAGTTATTATTGCATCGACCTCCTCGCTACTCAATATTGGTGTAGGCTCGGACCCGATCAATTTTTGACGCCGTTGCCGGGGAGTTAGACGGTCTTAGCTATATATCTACGTATTTCTGTGTTTTGTTTTTCTTTCCTTCCATTTTTCTAATTTTGTTGTTGAATTGCTTTTAGGTACTATATGGCTCTTAACAATGAGGCCCTCAAAATATACCACGGGGGGAGGAGGTAGATGACGAGCAAGTGGATGAGGTTCATCTTGAGCCTCAAGTTCAAAGGAGAGGTCGCCCGTCTCAAGACAACATCCCAAACCATCCCCCACCTCCTCCAAGAGCAGAACACTGGGTGTTTCCCAATGAAGGCTATGCTAGTGCAATAGTCCCACCCCGGATTAGGGCAGGCAACTTTCAAATAATCAATGTCATGCTTATGTTGTTGGAATAACAGGGTTTCTTCATCGGATCTCCACACCGAAATGCCTATAAGAATCTCAAAGGTTTTGTTGATACGTGTTGGGAAGCAAGCAGACTAATGTATCTGAGGACGCATTGATGTTAAGGCTATTCCCTTCTTCTCTAAGGGGGAATGCTTTTGGATTGGCTAGAGAGGTTACCCAATTATTCCATCCACACTTGGGATGAGTTGGTCGAGAAGTTCATTGAAAAGTTCTTTTCTCCGGGGCATATGGCGACGCTAAGAGATGAGATTCTAGCTTTTAAATAAGATCCAAATGAACTGTTACATGAGATTTTGGAAAGGTACCACACAATGGTCAAAGAGTGCCCTAACAAATACATGAGCGAGGCCATGATCCAACAAACCTTTTATAGGGGGATCAATACAACAAATTAGTGTGTGGTAAATCAACTCGCCGGGGGTAATTTCATGAACACGCCGTATTCTGAAGCTTGTAGAATATTGGATTAGATGGCGGACATCACTTAGGCATGGCAAAGTAGAGACAATGTTCCTCATGGTGACCCAAACGTTATTCACCTACACAAGGAGCTACATGATCATGGATAAGCTATTGCGAAGTTGACAACCACAATGAACCAATTGGCCAAGGCTCAGCTTCAACATGTTCAAGGGCAAAAACAAGTGAATGCCATGGAAGGAGTATACATGATGGTCAACAAGAGAAGGCAACAAGGTCAACAATTTCAAAACAATTCTTCGGATCAATTTGAGCAAAGTAATAGTGGGTACAATCAAGATAATGCATATGATGATCAAAGTGAAGAGGTTCAATATGTCAACAATTCTCAAGGTCAACGGAGTATTGCTCCAAATAAACAATAATGGGGATCACCGGGAAACCAAGGAAATTGGAACAACCAAGTTCACCAAGGAAATTGGAATACTGGCAACAACAACAACCAAGGCAATTAGGGAAATAACAACAATCAAAATTGGGGTAATCAAGGAAATCAGGGCAAGTGGGGAGGAAATAATCAAGGCAATTGGGGTGGCAACAATCAAAGTAATTGGGGAGGCAATAAAAATTAGGGGGGTTGGAACAATAACAATCAAGCAAAATCGGGGTTCGGGATTTAAAAGGCCCCCGATGTATCAACAACCAAACAACCCACCTCCATATCCGTCACAAGGCCCTAGTTCTTCCAACAATGAGATGGGACGAATTGAAAACATGTTCAAATAATGATGGATAAAAATGTCGACTCTGATGCCCAATTAGCCTCCCACAACACTTCTATCTGCAACTTGGAAGTCCAACTTGGCCAAATTTCTCAAGCTTTGAATACTCACCCTAAGGAGGCACTATCAAGTGATACGGTGGTGAACTCAAAGGATGGGAACAATACGGGGCATGCTATGGCAGTGATAACAAGAAGTGGGAGAGGTGGAGTTTCTAGTACCTCAAATCAAAGAAAGAATGTGAATGATGATGTTTTGGTGCAAGATGTTGATGAGCCAAGCAATGATGTCCAAGAAAATGATGAGGTGAGGATAGACATTGATGAAAATATGGAGGAGGAACAAGATGATGTGAACCCTTCTAGGGAACACGTAATAGACATACCAGATCCGGTAGTGTCCAAAGCCAAGGCTCCTTTGCCAAGGCCTCCTCCACCAAATCCTCAAAGGCTCGCAAAGCAAAACAATGAGAATCAATTCAAGAAATTCATTGATATGATGAAAAGTTTGTCCATAAATGTGCCATTGGTTGAAGCCTTAGAACAAATGCCGGGATACGCCAAGTTCATGAAGGACTTGGTAACAAAGAAGAGATCAATAAACTGTGAAGCAATCATAATGACACATCAAATGAGTGCCATTATGTATTCCATGGCTCCAAAGTTGGAAGACCCCGGTGCCTTTACAATCCCGTGCACTATTGGGAGTATCGATTTCGCCAAAGCTTTATGTGACTTGGGGAAAGCATTAAATTAATGCCATATTCTGTGTTCAAGACATTGGGGATTCGGCAACTAAGACCCACATACATGAGGTTACAAATGGCAGACCGGACAATGAAGAGGCCATTGGGGATAACTGATGATGTTCTAGTTCAGGTCGACATGTTCATACTTCCCGCATATTTTGTGATACTTGACTGTGAGGTTGACTATGAGGTGCCAATAATTTTGGGTAGACCTTTCCTAGATACAGGGAAGGCCTTAGTTGATGTGAAATCTGGTGAGCTCACCTTCCAAGTGGGCGATGAAAAAGTTGTGTTCCATGTTTGTAAGTCAATGAGGCAGCCTAATAGCAACGAAGTGTGTTCGTTCGTGGATCTTATGACCGAAGTAATTGTTGATGACACAAGTGATGTGATTAATTATTAAAGATCCATTGGAAGCTGTGTTGTTGAATCATGATGAGGATGAGAAGGAAGTCTTGGTAGAATGTGTCAATGCTTTGCAAGGAATGGGATCATATACATATGGGCCCCGAAAACTTTACTTGGACCTTGAAAATTGGAAGACTCCACCAACAAAGCCCTCAATCGAGGAGCCTCCCAAATTGTAGTTGAAGACCTTGCCTTCACACCTCAAGTATGAGTTTTTAGGACTTTGTTCCACTTTACCTGTTATTCTTTCCTCGTGCTTAACTAATGTGCAGGTAGATTCTACCCTTGCGGTGCTCTAAAGGAGGAAGAAGGCAATTTGGACATTGGCAGATATTCGGGGTATAAGCCCCACCTTTTGCATGCACAAAATCATATTGGAGGAGGATTCCAAACCGTCTGTGGAACATCAAAGAAGGTTGAATGAGTCCATGCAAGAGGTAGTCAAGAAAAAGATCATCAAGTGGTTGGATACTGGGGTTGTCAATCCCATTTCCAATAGTTCATGGACTTCACCGGTACAATGTGTCCCAAAGAAGGGGGCATGACTTTGTTTACAAATGACAAAAATGAATTGATCCCCACAAGAACTGTCACCTGATGGAGAGTGTGCATGGATTATAGGAAGCTCAAAAAAGTGACTCGGAAAGACCATTTTCCACTTCCATTTCTTGATCAGATGTTGGATAGGCTAGACGGACGTGCTTATTATTGCTTCTTGGATGGGTATTCCAGATATAACCAGATTCTTCCATTTCTTGTGCATGGATTATAGGAAGCTCAACAAAGTGACTCGGAAATACCATTTTCCACTTCCATTTCTTGATCAGATGTTGGATAGGCTAGCCGGACGTGATTATTATTGCTTCTTGGATGGGTATTCCAGGTATAACCAGATTCTTATTGCACCTGATGGCCAAGAAAAAAACACTTTCACTTGTCTATATGGCACTTTCGCATTCTCGCAGATGCCTTTCGATTTATGCAATGCAGCGACTACTTTTTAGCGGTGTATGATAGCAATCTTCACTGATATGGTGGAGGACTTTCTCGAGGTTTTCATGGATGATTTCTCTGTTGTGGGGGATTCTTTTGAAGAGTGTTTGGAAAATCTTGATAAGGTATTTATAAGTTGTGAAGAGACTAACTTGGTGTTTAATTGGGAGAAGTGTCACTTTATGGTAGAGGAGGGAATTGTCCTCGGCCACAAGATCTCCAAGAATGGTATTGAAGTGGATAAAGAAAAAATTAAATGGATATCAAAACTCCCTCCTCCTACTTCTGTCAAGGGAATGAGGATATTTCTAGGTCACGCGGGGTTTTACCGCCGGTTCATCAAGAATTTCTCAAAGGTGGTGAACCCTCTGTGCAAGTTATTGGAAAAATATGCCAAATTTGTTTTCAATGATGATTGTATGAAGGCATTTGAGCTACTCAAGTATAGGTTGACTACCACTCCCATTATTACCACACCAAATTGGAGCTTACCACTTGAGCTCATGTGCGATGCTAGCAACGTGGCGGTAGGAGCGGTATTGTGGCAAAGAATCAACAAGATCTTCTATCCGGTCTACTATGCTAGTAAGACTATGAACGAGGCCCAAGTCAACTATACAGTGACCGATAAAGAACTCTTAGCCATTTTCTTTGCTATGGAAAAGTTCAGCCCGTACCTCATAGGTACCAAAGTAATTCTTCACACCGATCATGCGGCACTTCGTTATTTGATGAGTAAAAAGGACTCTAAGGAAAGATTGATGTGGTGGGTACTTCTACTACAAGAATTTGATCTTGAAATCACCGACCGCAAATGGAGTGAGAATCAAGTGGCGGACCACTTGTCTCGATTAGAGGAGGAGGGGAGGCCCCATGATGGCCTTGAGATCAATGAGTCATTTCCGGACGAACAACTCATTTCCATGTCTATGACCGGGATGCCGTGGTTTTCTGATATGGCCAACTATCTTGTGAGAGCATTGTCCCGAATGAGTTCTCTTCAAACCAAAGGAAGAAACTCAAATAGGAATTCTTGGATTACTATTGGGACGAGCCATATCTTTTCAAAATTTGCACTGATGGTGTTATCCGGAGATGTGTTACATTAGAAGAGCAATTGGGTATTCTTGAAGCTTGCCATTATTCGCCATACGGTCGTCACCATGGTGGAGCGAGAACTGCTACAAAGGTCCTAAGCCGTGGATTCTATTGGCCTACCTTGTAAAAAGACGCTAGCGAGCTCGTTAAGCATTGCGATGATTGCCAAAGGGACGGTGGGATCTCTAAGAAAAATGAGATACCTGTCACCACCATCCTAGAGATTGATATTTTCGATATGTGGGGCATCAATTTTATGGGTCAATTTGTAAGATCATGTGGGAACACCTATATTCTTTTGGTTTGGATTACGTGTCCAAATGGGTTGAAGCTGTGGCTTTGCCCAAAAATGAAGCACGGAGTGTGGTGTCTTTCTTGAAGCAAAATATATTCACAAGGTTTGGCACCCCAAGGGCCATCATTAGTGACGAGGGATCACATTTTTACAACAAAGACTTTTACACTTTACTCTCCAAGTATGGTGTCACTCACAAGGTGCCTACCCCCTATCACCCTCAGGCAAGTGGACAGGTTGAAGTCTCCAACCGGGAGAGAGTATTCTATCAAAGACTATCAATGCAAATCGGACCGATTGGTCAAGGAAACTTAACGATGATCTTGGGCCTATAGAACAGCTTACAAAACTCCAATTGCTATGTCTCTGTATTAGTTGGTGTTCGGGAAAGCATGTCACCTCCCGGTGGAATTAGAGCATAAGGCCATGTGGGCGTTGAAGAAATTGAACCTTGAGTGGGATGTAGCTGCCAATCTTCGGGTGGAGCAATTGAATGAACTTGATGAGTTCCGGTTCCATGCTTACTTCAGTTCATCCTTGTATAAGGAAAAGATGAAGTACCTACATAATAAGTATATCCAGAACAAAGAATTCAAAGAAGGTGACCTTGTTCTTTTATTCAACTCTCGGTTGCGAATGTTTTTGGGAAAGCTAAAATCAAAGTGGAGTGGTCCTTTTGAAGTGGTACATGTGACTCCTTTTAGTGCTCTAGATTTGAAAAATAAGAATGGTGAGATATTTAGAGTCAATGGGCACCGAGTGAACACTACCTTGGTAAGTTTGATGATGGACACGTTGTGGAATTGATCCATTTCAAGTGAATAATGGTAACATGCATCGTGCTGCGACGTTAAATCAGGTGCTTCTTGGGAGGCAACCCATGTGTTTTTCTTTCTCTTGATTTTCTTTTTTAGATTAGGCATTTTGTTGAGCTAACTGGTTCTGAAGTGTATGCAGGAATTGGGTGTGCAGTGCGGGAAATTTGCAAGGAAAAAATTGGCCAAGTGGTGAAATTGTGCGGACCGCACAAGCACTTCGCGGCCACATTCTGTGTGCGGTCGCACCACTGGAAGATGAAAATTGACAACTCTCTGATGTTTGTCCTGACAAAAATCCATAAGGATTCACGGCCACACTCAAAATTTTGCGGACCGCATGAATTGTGCGGCTGCAATCACTTTTATGTGGACCGCGCCACAGACTCAAGTAACAAGTAAAGAGTGCGGACCGCACCAAAATTGTGCGGCCGCACTCAGGTTATTTAGTAGGTCTAGCTGGTCAAAGTATAGATAGGACTTTCTGAGACTTTTCACACTTTACACTCTCTGAACTCTCAAGCTAAACTAAGCACAGTGTACTTTCTCTCTTGTTTTCAATCTCATCTCATATTCATCAAGTGTGAATTCCTACTACGTCTTCACTACTGGTAGGTTGATTTCAATGATTTAATTTCATCTTTTTCTTTTTCTTTATTTTAGTTTTCTTTTTTATCTAGGGCTAGGTCCATGCCTAAAATTTGAATGCTTAATGAGGGCCGGGGTTAGTAGCTTTTCATGTTTAATCACCACAAATCATGTCTAATTAGTGAAACCCCTGTGTAAAAACGTAAGTTAGTGCCGCTTGATTTGTATTTTCGTGGCCACACACATTTTTGTGCGGTCCGCACTAGGGTATGTGGCCGTTAAATTATTGTGCGGTCCGCGATAGCCTAGGTTGATGGCACCTATGATTGATAAGTTTGTGCGGTCCGCGGTATACTTTTGCAGCCGCAATCAATTTTAGGCGGTCCACACGGTTAATCTTCAGAGACCCAACAAAACGAATATGCGGTCGCACTCAAAATTGTGTGGTCCATGATGGGTTTGGGCGGCCGCACTCAAAATTGTGCGGTCCGCACTGAAGTAACTTTAGAGAACCAGTAGTCTGAACCTGGGATCTCTATGGCCGCACTCGAAATTTTACAGTCCGCGATAGGCGTTATGCGGCCGCATTCATTTTTGTGCGGTCCGTATTGGGAAGTCCGCGGCTGCACTCACTTTTGTGCAGTCTGCGCTGCCCAGTTCTGAGAAGTTGTGTTCTGCATTTTCAATTGTGATTCTATACACATGATGAACCCCAATTCTAATTGACTTTCACTACTTATATGTTGCAGACAATTGTGCATTCACGTGGTAGAGGATATACTTCCAAAGGGAGGGTAGAATCCTCCCGAGGCCAGGGTCGAGGCAAACCCAACATGCCACTGTCAGTCCAAAAAGTCTTGAGAAAGAAGACTACACTCAGTAGACCACCTCCGGACACCTCAGACTCCAGTGAATACCTCCCATCCCGGGAAACTTCTGAGGGGGATTCAGTACAAGCACAATGGGGGGCTCAATCACAACAATTTCCCGAGAGACTCCGCTTGGTCAATGAACCAACCTCTTCCTCTAGGTCATATGCAGGTTCGAAGGGGGGTAGTTAAGCATCTGAACCCTCTCCCCTGCCTGCTACAGCTGCTCCAATCAACTTGGATGATGATGATGAGGTCTCGGACGATGGGAGAGAGGGTGATACAACTGTTGGAGGCTTGGCTAGATCAAGGAAGTCGGAGGTGTGGGCTGACAAAATTGTTAGTGAAAAGGCATATACAAAGTTCAGAGAATAGTGGTCCCAAAGGTCCCTCACTCTTGAGCGACAATTCTTGACAAAAGACCTGAGAAAACACAACCCCAATGTCCTTAAGCAGTTTGAGGAAAGTAAAGGATGGAAATGGATCACCGGCCGAATTCAAGATGCAAATGAGTACCTCGTCAAAGAGTTTTATTCCAATGTTGCCCACATAAAAAAGGGTACCAAAGTGACGAAGGTCCAGAACTTGAAAATCCGTTTCGATGCCCACGCACTGAACAAGTATACAGGATTTGAGGAGGTGGAAGCAGTGCAATATCTGGAGAAGCTAGCTATAGGTGATGCAGTTCTCCCTTGGCTAGCTGAGATACTAGAAATCCCGGGGACAACACCTGCATGGCTCACAGCAGGAGTTTAGATAGTCAGAGCCACCCTTAACTTTGAAGCAAAATGGTGGCAAACATTCGTGTGCAGCCGTTTGGATCCGTGCCAACATGAGAACATCCTTCCACTTCCCCGAGCAGTATTAATGGATTCCATCATGGCCGGATATCCTATAAATGTGGGAGCCTTGATGTCCTTCAACATCTCAAATGCGGGCTAGAAAGAAGAAAGGTCATATCCCTACCACAACTTCCTCACAGAGTATTTCCAAGATCAAGGGGTAGAATCGAGACATTTTGATGTTGAGGTGAAGGCTAAGAAGCCTTTCTCATGGCACCACCTCCAAGGAGCGGACAACCCTAAGTTCAAGGGTAAAGCCACTACCTCCACTGGCCAGTCTGAAGAGCCAGGAGTAGTGGCCACTGATTCAGTTGTCGAGCCCTTCACAGCAACCGGTACTTCTATCGGAGCAGCAGGCATGCCTCCTTCATCCTCCGGGCCATCTGTCTCAGTGCCACTTTCGATTCCTACCTCATCTACCTACCCTCAGACTGCACTGCGGGTGTCCCAAATACTGTCCAGTCTCAACAACTGGATACAGGAAACTACCATAAAGATGATTGCCATATTCAGTGTTGTGGCAGCACAGTCATCACCACCAACAGAGCTTCAGGTACCTCCATCAGGGAGGACTCATTGAAGAAAGTTCTGGACAACCAGATGAATATTCTGGATACTCTAGATACTCATGGAAAGATAATCAAGGACTTGGGGAAACAGGTGAAAAACATGCGAAAGACTCAGGCATCAAAGGACTCGGTGGACAACCTGTGCAAGGAAGTTCAGAAGATTTCTTTAGATGGAGATCTTCCACTGGACCTTCTCATGGAGCAGACAGTCCCAACAGCACCTGCAGCAGTTCCATAGGCATCAGAGGCAGCAACCGGCCAGTCTGAGGAGCCGGCTGCAACTACACATACTGCTAAGGAGTTGATACAGATGCTCAGCAACCCCGTAATCCCTCAGTTAGAAGATGTAGAGATACAGTTGGAGGAGATAGAGGGTGCTGAGGACCCCATGCAGGCTGAGGAGACCACACATATTGAGGACCCGATGTAGACTGAGACCACATAAGGAGTCTTCTTTACTCTCTACCCCTTTCCATGTTCTTATTTGTTATTAGCATTGAGGACAATGCTCATTTTCATTTGGGGGTGGTTCATTTTGATTTGACTTTGACATTTGGTATGTAATAAATATTACTCTATTTTTATTTATCCTTATTTTCCCTTTTGGTATGTATATATTTTTACCATTTGATGTATATATTCATTTCCATTAACGATTTACTTCATTTTGTATATATTCTGTTTACTTTCTGTAGTCTTACTTCATAAATTCTTTCGTTGTTTTTCCTTAGCAACATAGCTTCTTATTAACTTTAGTAGCTTCTTTTTAATTTGTTAGCTTCTTTTTACGTTTTGTGTGAACAATAAGCCTTTGGTTTTCTTAATGTCACGGTTCTTTCCAAAGGTAGATGTTGTGTGAACCAGGTGGCTCTTCCCAATGATGGATGGCGTGACAACCTTCTTAAAGGATTGAGTCCATTTTCTTTATGTTTTGGTATATATAGTAGTAACGAATAAAAGTGTCTCAAGAAGGATTCACTTGGTACTAACACATTTACCTTCGACCATATAGTTAGAAACAAAGTTGATTGGCAAAGAATAGCTCTAGTAGTGACCTTTAGACTCTTGTGTTGACTAAAACAATCATCGAGTGGTTTCTTCAAGCCATTTGTGATTTTCAATCTTAGCTAGAGTTTTTGTGGGCCCTCGACTCTGTTCTCTTTAACAATCCAGTTGCTTGAGAGGTAAGGTATTGTATTGCAAGTCCAAGTTCCGTGCCAATAAGTCTAGAACTTGCCCTGAATGTTTGTCTAGGCGAAATTATAAGTATAGCTCGAGTTGAGAAATGATTGCAGGATCTCCTTGATCCAATTTGAATTTTGAAAGCTTTTTTAGCCTACCAATGTGATATCCCTAGTCAACCCCTTTGATCCATAGCCCTTTTTATTTCAATAACCACGTTACAAGCCTTTATTATTTTATAATGATCTTCTCTTGGCACCCGATATTTCCTTAGCATTCTTGATATACAATTGGCAAAATCATAAGTTTGTGGGAGAAACGAGGAATTTGAAAGTGATAAAAGTTACAAAGAAGAAAAATAAATAAAGAAAAGGAAAGGCAAAGAAAAGGAAGAAAGGCCAAAAAGAAATATGTCAAAAAGGAAGTGAATAAGGTAGAAAGTTGAAGGGATTTAAAGAAAGCAATGATGAAATCCATGAAGTGATTAGAAAAGGATAAAAATGATTGTCATGATCAAGAAGGAGTGACATTACGTCTCTCTAGTTCCCCTAAGGAAGAAAAAAATGACTCAAAGAGTCAAGAAGTATGAACCGAAAAAAGAAAATGGAGTGCTTAAGGAAATATGAAACCTTCATATTTAGATAAGTCCTACTTTGATCCAAAAGCCTTCATTAAATTCCCGCAAAATCCCTATATGATTTCAAGCTGAGTGAGCTTACATTAGTGGTGATTTACATAAGGGGCAAGCTTATGGTACTTAGAGCCGGACTTGTGACATTCTTTTGAGAGAGATGAGCGTACTTCTTCACAATCCTAGTTTTGAGTGTTACATTCTAAAGTGAGATTTTCTCATGGAGAGTAGAGGAGGATGAGGAGTTTGGGTTCCACAATGACCTACGTGATAAGTGAGCTTCCTTGGTGAATTAAGTCAACTCTTGATGCTCTAAAGTCACATTAGAACTATGATACTCAAAAGGTCAAAACATGGTGTTGTTGATAACTCATTTGTGTTGAGGGTAATTGTTAGTCCCAGTTGATGCATGATTGATTCACCTTAGAACAGCTGAAATATCTTTTTTTCTAGTGGATGTGGGAATTACCTTATTTTCTTGAGGACAAGCAAAAGCTTAAGTTTGGGGGAGTTGATAAGTAGGGATTTTGACCTCTTATTTGCTCTCTTTTACTTGTGTTTTAGGTAAAAAATTATTAAAGGTATTCCCAAAAACTAATGAAATGTGATTGCTTGCAGGAATTGTTCAATATGACCCAAAGAAATCAAAATCAACTCACGAAGGAGTCAAAAGTTGAACAAAAACCAAAACTGGACAAAGAGGCCTGGAGTGCGGACCGCACAAATATTGTGCGGTTGTAAAAGCCATTGTGCGGCAGCGATCAAAACTATGTGGTCCGCATGAGGGATATTCAGAGACTTGTAATTTTGGATATATGATGAGCGCGGACCATACCAATATTGTGCAGCCACAATCAAAATTATGCAGTCTGTAATGAACGAGAATCAGAGAGTTAGCAACTTGAGCAAAATGAAGGAGTGCGGACCGCATTAAAATTGTGCGGCCGCAGGATGTCAAGCACGGTCGCATACACACTTGTGCGATCCGCGATGATGAAGGTTCAGAGAGTTGTCTCAAGCAAAAATCAAGCAAGTGCGGACCGCATCACTTTTATGTGGCCACATAATCATGGGTGTGACCACACTCAGAACTGTGCGATCCGCAAAAGTCCAGCTCAAGGCAGAATCAAATGTGAAGAACGCAGACCGGACTAGAATTATGCGGTCGTGAAAGCAAGAGTGTGGCTGCACTCAAAATTATGCGGCTGCACAACCTCCGCAGGACCTAGAAAGCTCCTCACTCCTTTGAAGGAAGTAGGAGGAGGGAGTTTTGATATCACTTCAATTTTTGCTTTATGCACTTCAATACCATTCTTGGAGATCTTATGGCCGAGGACAATGCCTTCCTCGACCATATAGTGGCACTTCTCCCAATTAAGCACCAAGTTGGTCTCTTCACAATGTGCCAATACCTTATCAAGATTATCCAAACACTCTTCAAAAGAATCCCTCACAACACAGACATCATCCATGAAAACCTAGAGGAAGTCCTCCACCATATCCGTGAATATTGCCATCATACACCGCTGAAAAGTAGTCGGTGCATTACATAAACCAAACGGCATCCTCGAGAATGCAAATGTGCCATACGTACAAGTGAAGGTGGTTTTATCTTGGTCTTCAGGTGCAATAATAATCTGGTTATATCCGGAAAACCCATCCAAGAAGCAATAATAAGCACGTCTGGCAAGCCTATCCAACATTTGATCAAGAAATGAAAGCGGAAAATGGTCTTTCCGAGTCACTTTGTTGAGCTTTCTATAATCCATGCATACCCTCCAACCGGTGACAGTTCTTGTGTGGATTAATTCATTTTTATCATTTGTGATCACAGTCATGCCCTCCTTCTTTGGGACACATTTTACCGGCGAAGTCCATGAACTATCAGAAATGGGGTAGACAACCCTTGCATCCAACCACTTGATGATCTCTTTCTTGACTGCCTCTTGCTGGCCTCATTCAATGTTCTTTGATGTTCCACGAAGGGTTTGGAATCCTCCTCCAATATAATTTTGTGCATGAAAAAGGCGGGGCTTATGCCCCGAATATCCGCCAATGTCCAACCTATTGCCTTCTTCCTCCTTTGGAGCACCGCAAGGGTGGAATCTATCTGCTCGTTAGTTAAGCACGAGGAAAGAATAATAGGTAATGTGTAACAAGAGCCTAATAACTCATACTTGATGTGTGAAGTCAAGGGCTTCAACTCCAATGTAGGAGGCTCCTCGATTGAGGGCTTTGTTGGTGGAGTCTTCCGGTTCTCAAGGTCCAAGGAAAGTTTTTGGGGCCCATACGTATATGACCCTATCCCTTGCAAAGCATTGACACATTCTACCAAGCCTTCCTTCTCATCCTCGTCATGATTCAACAACACAGCTTCCGATGGGTCTTCAACATTAATCACAGCACTTGTGTAATCAACAATTACTTCGGTCACAAGATCCACGAACGAACACACTTCGTTGCTATTAGGCTGCCTCATTGACTTGCAAACATGGAACACAACTTTTTCATAGCCCACCCGGAAGGTGAGCTCCCCAGCTTCCACATCAACTAAGGCCTTCCCTGTAGCTAGGAAGGTCTCCCCAATATGATTGGCGCCTCATATTCAACCTCACAGTCAAGTATCACAAAATCCGCGGGAAGTATGAACCTGTCGACCCGAACTAACACATCATCAATTATCCCCAATGGCCTCTTCATTTTTCGGTCTGCCATTTGTAACCTCATGTGTGTGGGTCTTAGTTTCCGAATCCCTAATGTCTTGAACACAGAATATGGCATTAATTTAATGCTTTCCCCAAGTCACATAAAGCTTTGGCGAAATCGGTACTCCCAATAGTGCACGGGATTGTAAAGGCACCGGGGTCTTCCAACTTTGGAGCCATGGAATACACAATGGCACTCATTTGATGTGTCATTATGATTGCTTCACAGTTTATTGATCTCTTCTTTGTTACCAAGTCCTTCATGAACTTGGCATATCCCGGCATTTGTTCTAAGGCTTCAACCAATGGCACATTTATGGACAAACTTTTCATCATATCAATGAATTTCTTGAATTGGTTCTCCTTTTTTTGCTTTGCGAGCCTTTGAGGATTTGGTGGAGGAGGCCTTGGCAAAGGAGCCTTGGCTTTGGACACTATCGGATCTGGTATGTCTATTACGTGTTTCCTAGACGGGTTCACATCATCTTGTGCCTCCTCCATATTTTCATCAATGGCTATCCTCACTTCATCATTTTCTTGAAAATCATTGCTTGGATCATCATCATTTTGTACCAACACATCATCATCAATCACATTATTTCTTGAGTTTGAGGTACTGACAACTCCACCTCTCCCACTTCTTGTAGTCATCGCTATAGCATGCCCTGTATTGTTCCCACTTTCGAGTTCACCACCGTATCACTTGGTAGTGCCCCCTTAGGGCGAGTATTCAAAGCTTGAGAAATTTGGCCATGTTTGACTTCCAAGTTGCGTATAGAAGTGTTGTGGGAGGCCAATTGGGCATCGGAGTCGGCATTTTTCTCCATCATTTGCTTGAACATGTTTTCTATCCGTCCCATATCATTGTTGGAAGAACGAGGACCTTGTTACGGATATGGAGGCAGGTTGTTGGGTTGTTGATACATCGGGGGCCTTTGAAAGCCCGACCCCCAATTTTCATGATTATTGTTGTTCCAACCCCCTTGATTTTGGTTTCCTCCCCAATTACTATTATTGATTTCCTTGATTACCCCAATTTTGATTGTTGTTCCCCCAATTGCTTTGATTGTTGTTGTTGCCGCTATTCCAATTTCCTTGTTGTCCTTGGTTGCCCCAATTTCCTTAATTACCCTGTGATCTCCACTGTTTATGATTTGGAGCGTTGCTCCATTGAACTTGGTAGTTATTGACATATTGAACCTCTTTACTTTGATCATCATATGAATCATCTTGGTTGTACCCACTACCACTTTACTCAAATTTATCCGGATTGTTTTGAACTTGTTGACCTCGTTGTCTTCTCTTGTTGACCACCATGTTCACTCCTTCCATGGCATTTACCTATTTTGGGCCCTGAACCTATTGAAGCTGAGCCTTGGCCAATTGATTCATGGTGGTTGTCAACTCTGCTATGTCCTGCCCATGATCATGAAGTTCCTTGTGAAGGTGGATAACATTAGGGTCGCCCTAAGGAACGTTGGATCTACTTTTCCAAGCCGAAGAGGTGTCCGCCATCTAATCTAATATTACACATGCTTTAGAGTACGTCGTGTTCATGAAGTTACCCCTGGTGAGTTGATTCACCATACACTGGTTAGTTGTGTTGATCCCCCTATAAAAGGTTTGCTGGATCATTGCCTCGGTCATATCGTTGTTGGGGCATTCTTTTACCATTGTGCAGTACCTCTCCCAAATCTCATGTAACGGTTCATTTGGCTTTTGTTTAAAAGCTAGGATATCATCTCTCAATGTTTCCATATGTCCTAGAGAAAAGAACTTTGCTATGAACTTCTCGGCCAACTCATCCCAAGTGTGGATGGAATGGTTGGGTAACCTCTCAAGCCAATCTAAAATGTTCCCTCTTAGAGAAAATGGGAAAAGCCTTAATCTCAATGCGTCCTCAGATACATTTGTTGCTTGCTTTCCCAGCACGTGTCAACCATACCTTTGAGATGCTTATAGGCATTTTGATGTGGAGATCTAGTGAAGAAACCCCTCTGTTCCAACAGTGTAATCATGACATTGGTTATCTGAAAGTTGCTCGCCCTAATTCGGGGCGGGACTATTGCACTTGCGTAGTCTTTATTGGGCAACATCCCGGTGTGCTACCCTTGGTGGGGGTGGGGGAGGGTTTGGCACATTATTGTTAGGCGGTCGGTCTCTCCTTTGTACTTGAGGCTCAAGATGAACCTTATCCACTTGTTCGTCAAGGCTCAATTGACACACAAAATTAGAAAAAAAATAGAAGGAAAGAAAAACAAAACACACAAATACTTCGATATATAGCTAAGACCGTCTAACTCCCTGGCAACGGTGCCAAAAATAGATCGGGTCCAAGCCTATACTACTATTGAGTAGCGAGGGTAGTAGATGCAGTTTTAACCCAACTAGGTCGGGATCGAATCCACAGGGAGTTAATTGCTTGAGATTAGGTTTATATCTAAGATAGATGCAGATTTTGATTCTAATTACACTTCCACAAGTTTTGGTTTGATTTATACTTCTAACTTTACTCTAAAGTTTGCAATAATTGAAACTTAGGACACTATTTTTGTTGATGTTTTTTCGAGTGTTTAATGAGGCTAGGATAGTGACTTCTATCTAGGTGGATATCTAACGTATAGCAAAGTTCTAGGGCAAGCTTGATTAGTTGAGATTGTAATATAGCTATCACACTCGGGTACTCACTCTATACCTCTCGATAGTTTGAGTGATTTTGCCCAATTTGGCTTTCTCAAGTCCAAATGGGTATTCGTGCAATTCAAGTGATATTAGCTCAAGTCAAGTATTACTATATCTAGGTTTAACCCTTTAATTGGGGCTATCAATTTCTTGAGTTCACCTTAATTCCTTATTAGCCTAGTTTTCCTAGACTTAGTTTCTCTTTCTCAAGTAGAGACTAACTCATAAAGGCATGAATCAATGTTTACAACCATTAATTCTATAGTTCTAGCAAGAACTAGGCTAAATATCACTAGCCTATACACATTCAAGTCCTAAAATCAAATACCCATTAAATACACCCACTAGGGTTGGGTCACAACTCTAGCTATGGGTTTAGCTACTCATGGAAATAACAGAAATTAAAGATGAAATGAATATAAAATCCACAATATGAAATTAAGGAATGAAAATCTAAAGTTAAGAAGTGAATCTAGTACAAAATTTCCCAAAACATAAAACCCAGCCATCTCACGTGCTCATACAAAACATAACATAACCTAAAAATGACAAAAAGTTCTATTTATACTAAGCTAAAAATATCTGATAAAAATGCCCTTGTGGAGGTTGTGCGGCCGCATAATTCTGAGTGCGGCCGCACTCTTGCTTTCGGGGCCACATAATATTGAGTGTATTCCGCGTTCTTCTCTTTTGGATCTGGGTTGAGCTGAGCTTTCGCAGACCGCATAAGTCCAAGTGCGGCAATGCTCTAGATTATGCGGCTGCATAAAAGTAATGTGGTCCGCATTTGCTTGAGTTTGGTTTGAAATCAACTCTCTGATTCTTCAGCTTGTGGACCACATAGTTTCGATCGCGGCCGCAGAAGGGACTTCCGCCTTCTGCGGCCGCGCAATTCTGGCATGATCCGCATTTCTCTCTTTTGCTTGAGTTGTGAGCTCTCTAAATCTCAATCATTGCGGTCTGCATAATTTCAATCGCGACCGCACATTTCTGGTGTGGTCTGCGCTCATCTTTTAGCTCAAAATCACACTCTCTGAATCTCCCTCTTGCAGACCGCGTAATTATGCTCGCGACCTCATCTTGGTTTTCGCGGCCGCACAATATTTGTGCGGTCCACGCTTCAAATCTCTTTTCTCAGTCTTGATTTTTGTTGAACTTTTGACTCCTTTGTGAGTTGATTATGGTTCATTTGGCTCATTTTGAACAATTCCTGCAAGCAAGCATATTTCATTAGTTTTCGGGAATACCTTCAAGCATTTTTTTGCCTAAAACACAAGTAAAAGAGAGCAAATAATAGGTTAAAATCCCCACTTATCAGATACCTGAACCTCTGGTGCATATCTGGTTCAAAAATTTTAAAAACTCCAAAAAGCTGTTTTTCAAAAATTTCACTCATATCACTCACAAAAATTAAAAACCAATCCAAAATTATATTCATGTCCAAATATAGCTAATTTTCAAATAACATTTTCACATAAATAGCTATTTCCCACTCCTTTCTCTCTCTTCTCTCTACGATTGCTTTCTCAACATTCTGATCCAGCTCATAACTGCACATAATCGCATTTGCTTTTATGCTTCAACTTCATTCCTTTGTCCATTTGCTCCGATTGATGCCTTTCAATATGTTCATTGTGAGACTTCCAAGTCACTCTATAATTCTTTTTTTCTTTTTATGTTATTTCCATTATGTGTTTAAATATAGTGTTTTTAAAACAGATTATGTGGTAATGTAAGTGGCAAAACTATGATCCACTGAGATTTAGTTCTTTCATTGATTTGAATGAATAGTTTAGTGTGGAAATGAGTGACATTTTTTGTTGGTTTTCCAAATTGTGAAATAAGGATCGGAAACTAAGGTTTGGAAAATGCGGCAACAGGGAGTGAGCGAATAAGTTACGAGGATGAAGCAAAAATCAGCTCCAGTACCGCTAGGGACTCTTATCAGTCGTGAACTGCTGAGTGACAATGTGGAGAAGCCTACGGTGAAGTACGGGCAGGCTGGTTTGGCCAAGAAAGGGGAAGATTATTTCTTGGTCAAACCTGATTGCCAGAGGATTCCGGGGAATACATCCACATCCTTTTCTGTGTTCGCGGTAAACTGAATTTACTTTATCATTCTCCAATTCTGTGATTTGTTTGTGAAAAGACAACATTGCTAGTTGTTTGTATGGATTTCTGAATTTTGGGCTTTTCTTTGGTAGATCCTTGATGGGCATAATGGTATATCAGCTGCTATATTTACGAAAGAGAATTTGTTGAACAGTGTATTGAGTGCTATTCCTCAGGGATTTGATAGAGAAGAGTGCTCCAAGCCCTTCCTCGCGCACTAGTCGCTGGTTTTGTGAAAACTGACATAGAGTTTCAGCAAAAAGGCATTTCCCTCAGCTTTCTCTTCAATTTGTTCCACTTCTAGTAGTCCCTTTGTTCTCTAAATTACTCTTCTTATAACCATGTTTGATGTTGTTGACGGGTGAGACATCTGGAACTACTGTTACCTTTGTTGTGATCGATGGGTGGACTATTACTGTCGCATCTGTTGGAGATTCTCGATGCATATTAGACACCCAAGAAGGTGTGGTCTCTTTGTTGGCTGTTGACCATCGATTGGAAGAAAACGAAGAGGAACGCCAGCGCGTAACTGCAAGTGGTGGTGAAGTAGGAAGGCTCAATATTTTTGGCGGTAATGAGGTATCAACATGTGAAGAATTTTCTGACTTTTGCTTGTTAATTTTATGAGATTGACTCAAGGGGAATATATATTGATGTTCTCTCTGTGAAATTTGATTGGTGTATAGGTTGGGCCTCTCCGTTGCTGGCCTGGTGGCTTGTGCCTATCAAGGTCAATTGGTGATACAGATGTTGGGGAGTTTATTGTTCCAATACCTCATGTTAAGCAAGTGAAGGTTCATAACCTTAACAAACAAACCATTTTTCCTTCTAATTATACTACCATCCCTTTTAAACTATAATTTGATTTCTCTTATTTTGTTAGCTTTCAAATGCTGGGGGAAGGCTTATTATTGCCTCTGATGGTATATGGGATGCTTTATCATCTGATTTAGCAAGCACAATCTTGCAGAGTTTTGCCAGCAGATCTCGCTGCGAAGATGGTTGTGAAGGTGTGGATGATTTCTAGTAATATTCATTTATATCTTTTTATATTTATGAGGTTGTCTCTAAATCTGGAGTGGTCTATATAACACAGGAGGCTCTAAGGTCACGAGGTCTGAAAGATGATACAACCTGCTTGGTTGTTGATATTATTCCTTATGACCATCCTGTCTTGCCTCCAACACCTAGGAAAAGGAAAAATTTGCTCAGTTCATTTATCTTTGGGAGGAGATCACAAAATTCAAGATCAAAAAAGCTTTCTACCGTTGGTATTGTGGAGGAACTGTTTGAAGAGGGCTCTGCAATGCTTGCTGAGAGGTAAGGTGTATTTGTAAGTTTTAGCGTCATTTTGCATGTTTGGCAACATGAGAAGTTTCCTACAATTGCCTTAGTGCTTGATTGAATGTGGAAGACACTTGGGTGACTGAGGATTACATTTTATTCTGGAAATGGAACACAGCTGAAAACATGTACTCCGTGAATGATATTAACAAGTACTCCGTGTATTTATTTCTTTATGAAAAAATAGCGCTGTCTGTAGCTTCTTTGATTTTGCCAATTGATATCCTAGCTAGAGGAGACATCTTCGCTAATTATTAAAAATTTATTCCTTATACATTATCTTGATCTTTAACTTCTACTGAAGCTACCATGTCTTCTTGTAATCCTTGTTTTTAAATTATTATGGATGTGAATGTGTTTGTTGCATGGCTAAAAGAAATTATTCCATTATTTTACCTATATCAGCAGTGGAACTTTACCCTCTTTTCTCTACTCTCTGCTCGATAACAAAGGATAATAGTCAATTTCACTTACTTAAAAGATATGGTAGCTGAAGAAATAATGAAGTAATAGTTGAACAGTCTTCCAAACATGCTTGAAGATGAACTTAGATCAGTTGGATGTCAAAGGAGAAAAATAAAGAAAACAAGTGAATGAAGTTTATCGTCCCGGCTAATATTAATTTGTTCAATAAATTTAGCTCTTAACACTAGAGAAGGATATTTCTTATTCATCAGTGGTTGAACGTATGGAATGTGCTAAAGAGTATAAGTCGGGAGTTGTTTCCATTCAAGATTGGATGAAGATAAAAAAACTACTGATACAGGTATACCTATCACCTAAGTTGCTCCGAACCTATGTCGACCCGACACTAATATGGGTATTGGGATCCGTACCCGAGCAGGTCAAACAATTTTGGGTACTTTGACCACAACGAACGGAATATTTGAGACAAGATACAATTTGATTACCGAAATCAAAACCAAAACTAGGGTAAATTTGAAAAAAACAGCATACCTTATCTGGGAAATCAATCATTTACTTATCTACAACTTGAGAATAAAAAAGAAATTCACATTTTACAAGTTATACGTAAGTTTCCACAAAATTTCTCATAATGTAGAAATATTTTTATATATTTGAATCATTTTTAGCCGGATCCCTGCACTCATATCCGTACTAGATCCGTATCCCCGAATCCTAGAATTTACATCTCGAAGGATCTGACCTCTAGATCCGTATCCGTGTCGGACACCCGCACCCGTGTCTGAGCAACTTAGCCTTTCACTATCAGACTATTGTACTTTGGTGTTGGGGCAGGGTTAAGACATTCCTGTTACCACAGTGCTTGCTAAAGATACACATGCTTGGATTTAAAACCAAACAATGATTACATCTATTGTTTTCTGTCATCATAATCTGTCTCGATCTTGCTGAGATAGCTCGTAGATATTCTTCCAAAACCTCGTACATGTTACACAGATTATCTTTATCATCACCAGTGCTTAAGCTTTTTATATTCATTTCTCTTTGTAGATATATGGGATTTTTTGAAAAGAAGCAACAAAATTTTGGTGGCTAAGAATGATTTACTCAACTGTTCAGCTGTTTGGTTTTCGGACATTGTTGAAGTGAAAATTTGGAATTTATGAATTAGTAAAGAAACTAAAATGGAGAAATGATTTACAGTAAAGTGTAGAGTTCAGAGAACACTAAATTTGAAGAACATGGCTTGTTATATAAGCACTTGAGAGAGCCAAAGAATCTTGAAGAGTTGAGATGTAAAAATAAGGACAGTGCATTGACTTGCTCTACTGGTCCATGGTTTATTTTTCCTGGAGAGAAAAAAGGAGAGTGAGTTTGCATTTTCATCTCAAGACTCAAACACATAGGAAAATTTGTCGCAGAAAATGATTGTCCTCGATATAGAAACTAGAAAGGTTTACAAAATGTTATGCATTCTAACGACAACAAGCTGCTGCTGTTGCAAGTTGTTTGTAGTACATGCAAATATATAGATACCCAGTACCTAAAATATTCCAGTTCTAAGTGTTGCAGCAGATCTGTGAAAATCTTACCAATCAGGCGTTGGATTTAAGTCCAAAACTATGTAACATAATTTAAAAGGAATTTTTGTCTCTGCATCAATCTTGTAAAAGTTGCTTGATTAGAACACCATATGTGAATGCACATGGCATAAGAACCAATGCATGTGAGCATCTACTACTTTTTTCAAGACTTGGTTATTTTTCTGTTTACTCATCATTTTTCAATTTGATAGCTATTTGCCCGTGCATATGTCACGCATTATGGTCGGGTTTCTTATCTTCTTTTGTGAACCTGCAGGCTTGGTAAAGATTTTCCTTTGAACTCTAGCCCTGGGCTCTTCAGATGTGCTATTTGTCAAGTTGATCAGCCAGCAAGTGAAGGTTTATCTGTTAACTCCGGCCCTTTCTTCTCACCTGCGTCAAAGCCATGGGAAGGTCCATTCCTGTGCGCAAACTGCCGTAGGAAGAAGGATGCAATGGAAGCCAAAATGCCTAGTAGAGCTGCACTAACTGCTTGACCTCGTAAATTAGTATATTCTCATATCTTTTGCCTGCCGTGTAAACATGCTTGGTTCTCAATCTGCAGATGTTGCTGTAGATGCATGTGTGAAATCTAGTGATAAAAGGTGTAGATGTGTGGGTTGATTCTCCTTTTTTGCTCCGTAACTATTAGTACTAACCAAGAATGGACAGGCTGAAATTCAAGAGTAAACAACTGTTTTAAAATGTGCACTTTTTAATTTTTAAATAATAATCTAAATCAAATTTATTTTTAAAGTTAAAGATTAAAAATATATATTTTAAAATCAGTTAATTTTTAAGAAATAAAGAAATCTGAATTGTAAAGGAGTTTTTATTATTTTCCAAATAATTTTATAGCTCCTAATTTTTTGGAGGATTCTCCTAAAGTGCCAAGTGGCAGATTGTGATAATGCCACTTTGGCGTAATGAGAATGCTTTTTCTTCTCTTTTTTAATTATACTAGTTTCTTGATACGTGCGTTGCACGTGTTATTCTGTACAAGAAGTAAAAAAAATTAAAATATTATTAAAACATGTGAAATATTACACCAAAATTCCAAAAGAAAAAAATACAAACTAAAAATAATAAATAGTTTTAGAGATGTAGTGTTGAGCTCAAATTGACTGGATAGCTCTGTGACGATCAATAATCATATTTAGCTAGACAAGTGTATTTTATAATTACATAAATTTAGTTGTTATGAGTTATAAATATATATTATGACTATTTATTTCATCTAATATTTCTTTGTAGATATTGTTCTTGAAGTTGTTCCATTTTGATGTTTCAACGAAATGATCCGTGCAACAAATAAAAAGAGAAACTAATACTTATTTGTACATGATATATATATATATATATATTTTGAAAATGGAAGAATTAAAATGTTTGTGAACAATTAAATAAGAAGCAACCGACAATAATAGAAACATAACAACAAAAAAATTCCATAGTTATGCTAAAATATACAAGAATTTTGAAATATTAATTGCAAAAGGTCGAGGGAATCAAAAGGCTTTGTACTTATTTATGAAAGTATAATTTTTTGAAGGGTATCATAGTCATTTAAGTTTATATGGTTATCTTGGTCTTTCACATTTAACTTTTGGTCTTCATATATTAGTATATAGATATGATATATGATGATATAGATAGATGTTTAAATGAAAAGTTAAATTAAATACTTGAAATTTTGGAAAGGGTCAGCGAGGAACGACGCTTACTTGACCATAGTGAAACGTCTGCACCGGGCAAGTTCTTATTCTCTTCACGACCTAGCGTTCAAACAATTAGTAAAAAAACACTAGATGAAATTTTATCTTTTCACCAAGTGACCAATCGCTAAATTAGAGAATTTTCGGATATTTTAAAGAAAAACTTAATATTGATGAAGTTATACACATGTCTCCGATCGAGAGGTGCATTTATCTTTGATAAAAGGATACAACAGAACAGAGAATGAACTACAACCTATATTCTCTACAACCTATACGGATAAGATACAGAGAAAGAATGTCAATTACAAAAATATAGTACTCCTATATGTTTCATCTTTGAACTTGTTCAGCTACATGGTTGGTAGTGGTTGATAAGGCTGCTGCTGTCCTACCATTCAACATCCCATTATCTACAGGTGGAGTTTCTCCCCATTTCCCTTCAGATTCCAAGGGTTCAATCACTTTGACAATCCCATCAGACAACCCAACTGCAATTTGGTTTGGCTCCTGCGGATGTGCTGCAATGACCAGCGGATACACTGCTTGGCTTCTGAAACACACAAACATTACAGACAATCAGGAATGGAAGTTTGACTACGCACAACTTTGCGCATTGCAGGAAGCTAGTGTAACATGTTTTAGCAACATCTAGAAAATGACACTGATGAAACAACATGAGCAAGTGATACGGAAGAAAGTTGTAACACTACTAGGAAATGATGAAGGCCCTTGCCAAAGGAGGTAACTGGCATTAATGCAATCATGGACCAAGTAAATCACTGTCGTCGATTACGAGATTTGCAGTTTGTGTCTGTACCCCAAACACAAAAAGAAACATATAAGGAATAAACCTATATAGATCTCTCTCTGCTCTCGTCTTTTCTCCTTATTGATTAGAATGATTTGAAAAACATTGTTGATCCAGTAAATGAGAAAAAATTTGGATTTTTGGGACTAAAATCAGACAAATTCCAGTCACTCTATGCAAATGCTCAAGTCCAGTTCAGAAGATATTCTGGACAAATAGATGTGTTCTTACCCAATCAACACTGCCTGAGATAAATATGCAGAGGGAGCAATACGACATTTTAGCCTAAGGCTATCAGCATCAAACACACCAATGTTACCATCACAAAAGGAAGCATAAACTAGTTGACTGTTGCAAGAGTACACAGCATGTGATATGGGTGCCGAAAGAGCATCTTGTGGAACCCACTGCAACAAACAGAATCTGTGAGAAAACAAACCTACAGGTGTCTACATTCCATGATATTTGGCATCTGGTTTACCTGGCGTATTCTTTCCATCTTAGAGGCATCATATATTCCTAATTGGGTTTCATGGGATACTAGTAAGCGGACTTGGTCCGAGTGAAATTGTACCCGAGTGTCACTAGCAGATGCTTTACCAGCAGGCAGCTGAATGGTAACTGATTTTCTCTTTTCCCATGAATCAATGCTCCATGTACATAGCTGCAATAGATTTTTTTCACATTAGTACTCAATGCAATACTAGATTTCTGTACTGGACAACAAAGAAATAGGTAGCTATATGTAACTCCAGGTTATAGGCCATACGCCAGCTCATTCTACATGCTTAACATAGGAGGAAGGCCAAATGCGCCAGTTTTATCCGAGCAAGGTTATTAAGATAATAGTTGAAATTCATTATTAAAGGCCAGTCCTAAAAATAGTGATAACGTCGAGATTTAAAGAACTTAATCCTTTTTTTAATAAAAAGGTGGAACCATAACACCTTTTATAGTATGATATTGAAAAGGCATTTAAGAAAGAAGGGGAGATGCTTTTCCTCTTATGTAAGTGAACATAATTTGGGGGCAATCCAAAACAAGAAGTAGGATAATTAAAACGGACAGAATAGTAGACGAAATCACTTTACCATGGACACATTGACTATCGGATTTCTAATGAACATGCCGCACTGAATAAAAAAGGGTTGGCGCTCTACTTGTTCATCCATACTTCGATGGGTAGACGAAGAAAAACACAAGGCATTAAAGCAAAACGTTGAATGGAAGAAAACTGAGTCTCACATGCGCATCAGCTCCTGATGAGACCAACACATTGAGGTTGGTGGAGAATGCAAGACCAGTTATGCGCTTTTGATGGCCCTTCAGTTTAGATTTTACCTGTGGTGTATTCCATAACATCAAATATGGGTCATCTAAGCAACACATAGATGTCAATAAAATATTTAAACTGATGGAAAAAGATACCTCATCCACCCTAACGTTGTATATATTAATTGTGGAATCCTCCATACCGATGGCAATAATGTTGTTATCTTGAGGATGGAATGCTAAGAAAGTTGAGGCAGGCGGAGGCGACATGAAAGTTGTCATTACCTGCATCCCGTTGATATCACGATGACATACCATACCACTTGAATGAAATATTAATATGAAGAAAACTACCTTTTTCCACCTACCTTAAATGTCATCATGTTGAACAAAGAAACTTTTCCACCAGTAGCTGACATTACATAAGAGTCATTCTTTGAGAGGGCTATGCAAGGAACCGCCTCTTCAAGATTAACACCTGAGACATCATTAGTCATAAGAAGACCACTGTTTGGTTGCCAATGTTGTGGAATAACATTAGCAGTGGCCTTAAGACCCCACAAATTTCAGAAATTTATTCATAAACATTTTGAAACTAATCAAACCTAAGACTTTTCAGATAAACCTTATTACCTTCCCACTTGGATTTTGTTCATTGCGTGCCCACTTCCATAATTTCTGAATACCATTTGATCCAAGTGACAGGATGCCAACACCAGAGTTGGTATAAAGAAGCCTTGCGACCTACAATAAAGAAAGTAGTTAAAGCATCCAGTCAAGTGAGTCACACTGAGGAGCTGCAGGTGAATTAGTTGAGGCACCTTGTTACCGGATTCTGGGCTCTCCGGCATGCTAACAACCCTGCATTGAACTTTATCTAGAATTTCAGTCAGGCGTGGCTTGGTCTTATCAGAAATGTCATCCAATGTTCTTGGTTTCTCCATGCTTCTGGGCACAGAATCAACTCTGTTCTGCAAAAGGAAAGAGGACATAATTAAGATCTCTTCAAGGATTCAATTCAGTAAGATGCATTATAAAAGACATAAAATGACAAGGTTTCCAAATTATAATATGGTGTATGTAAGTGACTTTGATCATCAAGAAAATTTATTACCAAAAATTTGACCATTCAAGATTAAATTCCAATGCTGGATAGAAGAGTAAACTGTTACCAACCTCTTGTGATTCTAGAAAATTAAGCAAAACTAAGATCTCTCTCTAGATCATAGTACTATCACTTGTACAGTTATTTCTACAATAAGTATATATTTGGAAACGGAAAAAAATTTAGATATGTGACATACAAGCATCGGAGAAGGCCTGACAGGAGAGCTTCTTTCCACTTTACAATTGACTGGTGCAACATTTGGAACAGAAGAGCCTGAAACCTGCTTAAAAGAACAAAGATCTCTTTGGCTCTCATAAAACAATATTCTTGCGGCAATTCGGAAAAGCAGATAAACAATTATTACCTTAATTGCAGCTGCTTCAATGGGAGATCTTAGTGCTTCAAAGGGTGGGGCTTCAACTGCCTTTAAGGACCTCATACCAGCAGCATTTGCAAGAATCTTAATCCCATTGTCAGCAGTAGTAACAACAAGAAGATTGCCCTCCTTGTTGAATCTCAAGCGTGGAAGACTCTGCACATAAAACACCATACTTTCAGCTATCTTAAGAGGAAATTTCCTATTATAAATTAATTTTCTGGGGAATGGTGTTATGGGTTTCATTTCTCTTATATTCTCTTCTTTTTTTCCTGGTTGGGGGTTAGAGAGGAAGCTTAAAATTGCACTTGAAGGGTGGCACAAGCACTGACCGGGAGACCACCATCAGCATCTGTACTTGTAAGAATGTTAATGTTGTCCATGTCCCAAAATTTTATCTGACTATCTTCACCGACAGCCAAAAAGTGATTTTGAGTAGTGTCAAACTGCACAACACCAGCGGATTTCTTCCTAAACCCAGTATATGTTCTTTTTATGGCTCCTTCACTTTCGTTCCATTCTACAAGAAAAGAATCTCCTTCTTTGCCAGTTCCACATGAGAACAATCTACAAGTATGAAAATTCAACATCAAGGAATAGATAGAGATCTGAAATAGGAATACTTGTAAAGACAACAGTAGACAATAAATAAAGATTATAAATGTACAACCATTGCGTAGAAACAAAACATACCTGCTTCCATCAGCACTGTAAAGCATAGTTGTACACCAATGACCAGGAGCATCATAGTCAACTCTAGATCCCAAATTATCATACAGCCAAGCTTTTATTTTTCCATCTATAGCAGTTGAAAATATGAACTGCACATAGAGGGCATACAGAAAATGTTATTAAAGCATGCAATGCCGACAAACAAACCGAAGACAATAAACACCTCTGAAACGTACAAAGAGTAGCTACATCTTTCCCACTATAAACAGTTAGAAAGATATAACGGTATACATCATATCAGTCTACAACCAAAATTATAACCTATTAGGTCAAGTGCACATTCAATATTGCTGGCAACATGTACAGATCATAATGTTAAATCTCCAAATCTACCACGATGGATATCTCACACATATATGGCCTATGGGCAAAATAAGAGGGTTCAACGTCATAACTACACATTTTATGTTTTGACTAATGCTTCACTATCTGTGAATATCCCAGCAGCAATTGAGTAATCCCATTACTTATTTTGCTAGATTTAAGAAGCGATAAGCCACAAATGACATGCAAGTTATCAGTTTCCTCAGAGAGAATTTATTTGGTCCTATATTTCCTGTTTCTAATGCAAACATTTTCAGCTACTTCTTCCAGCAAAGGACCTAGATAGAACGTAAATGGTAGCAGCTGACAAATCAAAGTTTAAACTGAAAAGGACCTCAACATGATATTTCCATTTAAAACTACTCCATATAGCAAGGAAAAAAGCCAAAACACATTCGGTAGAGCAAAAGGAAGCAAACAGATCATTCATTTTTTCAAGCTGCATCTCCCAATATTTTCCAAATCCGAGGAAAGGGGTTAGCAACATTGTTTTCTCCTGAAGCAATGAATATGATAATAAGCTTGCTCCAAATATGTCATTTCCTTTCCGTGTATGTACCTGAATATTCTCTTTTTGATGAGGGCATATTGAGTATACAGGAGCTTCATGTCCTTCAAAATTAAACAACTTTCTTCCAGTAATATCCCACACCTGTTTCAAATTTTACATTCAGCATTTCCTGAAAGAATCATGGTGACGGAAAAAGAATTCACAGTGACAGAAGATAATAGATAGATTCCAGCAGACAGAAAGAAGATCTGGATATTACCTTTATCAACTTATCATCTCCACACGTTACTACACATAACTGCTTGTTATAAGCAAATGCTAAGTCATTCACACCCCCAGTATGGGCATCCATCTTCAAACACAAGAGAGCAGGTAATATTGAAGTTACAACTTTTAGAGTGCACTATAGTAGCTCAGAATTAACCCCACAAAAAAAAAAAAAAAAGATTATCTACCTCCAAATGCTGCCGTAAATCACGCTTCCCGCTAATGGCATACAGATGGACCAAGTGCTTTGAAAATGCAACTCCTGAAATGCAACAGAAAATTTAGGAACAACCTCAAGACATATACTGATAAAAGATTCAGCCAGGATCACATACCAACGAAAGTCCCATCTGGACTCCATGCAACACGGGTTACAGAAAATGGTGCATCTTTGGCAGCAGAAGCCTGTCAAAACTCTTGAGATATGAGAAAAGACTGTGAAGAACTCTTATACTTATAACTACTACTCCCTCCATTTCAATTTAGACGATGCTGTTTGACTTGGCACAAAGTTTAAGAAAAAAGATGACTTTTGAAACATGTGGTCCAAAAAGCTCAAGGGGCAACAGTTTTGTGGGGCCCTAATAATCGTGTGGCTATAAAAGCTTCTCATTAAGGTAAAGTGGAAAATGAAATGTTTAAAGTTAAATTGTTTCTAAATAAAAAAATGTGTCATTCTTTTTGGAACGGACTAATGAGGAAAGTGTGTCATGTAAATTAAAACGGAGGGAGTACATAATTGCGCATAGACCAGTTTTTCAATTATTACAAAATGTTGAGAAACTAAAGAATCATTTAAGTAACTACTACACACCAAACTGAAAAACAACCTAGTAGCTGAAGAGATAGATAATGCTTGTTTTTTCCTCTTTAAACAATGCCGTATTTACTGACCTGAAATGCCAATGTACAAGCTTGAATATCCCATATCTTGAATGCCTTCGAGACCAACTTTTCCCGCATTCCGACTTCCCAAAGTATTATTTCACCACTATTGGAGCCAACTGTTCCAGCACACACCATAAATTAGATAACAAACGATATCTTTGATAAATATGAATTATTTTTATTACTGCTGGTATAAGTGACATTGGCCCAAGGAGACGTATAGCTCTAATGCATGGATATCTTAAACTTAAATATTATTGTACCTAGCAACAATGTATGATGAGAAGGGTGAAAATCCATGCTAGTAACTGAGGATCCTTGATACAGAGTAAAAGCTACTGTCCTTGGCAAGTCATCAAGGGACCAAGATGCTTGCTGACGAACCATAGGATATGTAACCTGGAAGGAAAGAAGTTAAAGATAATCCACAAAGAATAACTATGATACTCAAAGAATTTGAGGAATAAATTTCAGCTCATAAAGCAAATATTTATTGAAGAAACATTGACTATTACCTCCTCAACAGACTGTGTAGGTCGTAAACGTTTCATTAATTGCTCGTGATCGGCACTTTGATACTCAACCATGCCCAATGTAGCAGGAGGTGTGATTGGGCGCTTCAAAATTGAAACTATTGAGACGAAAGAGTATAAGTCAATTAAATTGGAATTATCTCTTATTTACCAAATACTAATAGCTGTATTGATTGTTTGCTTGACTGGTATTGCATCCAGTGCATCGTCTTACACTATGCTTTCAAAAATTATCTTTTGCAAGACCTTTTATTCCTTTTTCGAAAGGAAGAGGAATCAAAATCAAAAGCATCTATTTTGGAAGTCCAACAAATATTCACTGCACATGTTTTCCTCCTAAGGCTTTATGATAACACCCATCAATTTGTATTCTCCACTTCCCTCTTACATCTTCAATTCCTTCCCCACTTCGGACCCACTCTACTTGATATCAGAAGAAACAGAAGGTCATTTTACTTTCTGCTTTTTGGCATCATGAAAGAATGATTCATTCTATGAACCTTTAAAAGCTGTTAAAAAAGCATTACCAGAAGTGCCACCAAAGGGAAGACATAATCGCAGTCATTCAAGAATAAACAACTACGCTATTCCCAATACCAACTCTACTTAGAACTCATACCTTGATTCGGAGGAACAGGCAGTGATGATGCTGTCACAACAGCTGCTTGAACAGATGAAGATGCGGCAGCATTTGCCATCCAACCAGCCAAAACATTAGCATTTGCAGCTGCTGCCGTGGGTGGAAATGGCTACAAGCAAGAGATGAAAATAGTGTAGATACAATCAAGTGAGATGAGCAAAGACAAGATCATCAAATAAAAATAGATTCTGAAACCAAAAGAACCATACCCCATGCGCCCCGAGCGATGTATATGTGGTAGGTTTTGCAACTGCAGCAGCAGGTAGATTAACAGGTGCGGGTGCAAGCGCCCCATTCTGAGGATTGCATGTATGATCAGTAAACAAGGTCTTGATGTCTGGGTTTGGCCTTGGGTTCTTACAGAGCTGGTGCTGCCAGTTCAGGCTGCAGAAAGTGCCAGATAAACTTCAAATCTCAAAACACAATGGACGAGCATAATTGGAAAGATGAACAGCAACAAGCTGAATCTCATGAAAACTACATGTGAGCAGATAGGAATCTAAGTTAAGTTTCTTTTCCAATCAAGATGCATAGATCCTATTCATGGATTAACGAAAATGTGCAAAAGCTCTATTTGCCTTTGCCATTCTCTGAGTCTCTTCCTTTTTCAATAAAGTAGCACCAGTGGTAGGTAAATACATCATTCATATCCAGAGCGACACCTATTTCCCCATATTATACCTAATAATTGAAGCAGCCTACAACTCAAAAATGTCAACAAAACTAACCAGTGACTTACAAATTTCTTTTTACAAGAAAATAAAGAAAGAAGCTAAGATTAGGAGAATGCAAAGAGCACCCATGCCAACAAAATGAGCCCCCAAGCATGATTTGATCCTCTGCTGGAGTAAAAGAGAAGTGAACCTAATATAAAGATTAAATGCAGTTTCTACAGGGAAGCACATATTCAAGCAGTCAAGGGGGAGATAAGATTACTCGGTTTGCTTGGTTAGGTGAAGAAAATAAAGGAAAAGAATGGAGAAATCACAGAAGGTTTATGTACAAAGAACGGGGAAACCCTTATGGGTTGTATCCGAAGATATGGAAAGAGATGTTTTTATGTCAGCAACGGAAGCATCACAGAAACCTAAAAGCTGATACTATACAACCAACCAATTGGTTAAAAAGAACTTCACCTCTGATTGATCAAGGTACGCAATCTTGATGATTTTAATGTAGGGAAAACGAGCTTATCCCGGAGAAGAGGATTTGCTTCAATCAATTTTTTCAACTCTATCAACATTATGCTACGTGCTGTCTTGGTGTCACCATACTTGGAAAGCTGCTCATTCTCTCTGAAAAAGAAAAATGCAACCAGTCAACCAGAAGACTACTTAACTTGATAAACCCAAACTAACAAAGATATTCAGGAAAGAGTAAACCTTAAGCAAAAAGAAATAATCTACAGATATCCTAATAATCTTTTCCATGAACCATTTATTCTGGACCCCTCATGGACTCAAAACTTATAAGCTTAAGATGAAATACCAACAATCAACAACTTATCAAAATATGCAGTTTCTAGTACAAGAAAAAAACTCAAAAACTTGTTTTCCAAGTTTCTCAGAGGGAAAGCTAAGTGTAATATTCTAGAAACTTCAGATTATAGAAGTGTACGATTATGCATGTGGAAACACAAACTTTTCTACATTTGTTACTCTTTCCATCTAAATTAAATGGATATATTCAACATAGACTGGGAAAGATATTTTTGTTTCACAAAAGAAAGTTAGAATGGTGGTCATGAATCTTCTGTAGCTTCTATGGGATTTTACTTTTTTCTTTATCTTTAATAGAGATGGTATACTAACCTACAAAAAGTAAATTCCACATAGGAATAAGAAATTTATTGAACTAATCTGTAAAGCCAAAAATGGAAAAGAACCATTTACACTAAGCTAAGCAAATTTAGCACTCGAGGTGAGATAGGACACTTTTATTATTTTATGATTAAAACACTTACTGATTTATTATTCATTAAGGAAGTAGACAGAGCAGAATTAAGCCTCCTGCACTTAGGAGTCCTGCAGAACTTAGCCTCCTGCACTTAGGAGTCCTTTATTCCTTTAATACTGAGATGAGTTTTTCCAGAATTTAGTAATTTATCCATTTCAAGTTTTTTCTTTTTTCCCAAATACGCTTCTGCTTTCTTAGCTTCAGTTTCTTCTTTTAAAAAATTGGGATTTTGATAAAATATAGTAAGTAAATTGAGATGTGCATGATAGATAATGATAAATTCCAACAGTAGTTCCAGTGCACCAAGACATTTGTCTCACTGTAGAGGTAATGGAGCTCGCAACTGAAAGTCCTACTTTGGTTACTCATGGGATGAAACATGTCGGATTCAGAACTTAGAATATGCCCATCACTAGGAAAAATCTTGTCTTGCTTGCTTGTGCAGAGGTCAATCAAACTGTCAAGATCATATAACCAGGTCTAGCTCTTGACCTAAACCAGCAGAACTGACAAGTTTCGACAGTTGGACCTCGGAAGAACAATAGAACAAGGAGCCATATTGTGGCATTACCAATCATACAGCTTCCATGCATTACTTTCCCTGGTGAAGCCTGAACTCGTAACTCTATGCCATGCTTATCCACCCACAGGTATTGACAGAGAGCATTTAAACATTTTGAATATTTGATAAGATTCTATCAGTAATATGTAATCCTCAGTTTGAAAAGAAAGATATGCATCTAAGTGGAGCTATTATTCCTCCATCAAAGTGGGGTTTTGGATTATCTTGATCTCCTTGCAACATTTTGGACTTAATAATGGGTAGTTAACAAAGTGAGATTACCACCAAATGCTGTTTTGGGGTGATAAGTACTCCTCCATCCTTAACCAAAGGAATCGCCTTTGGTAGGGAGCGCTTTACCCCAAAAATGGAACTTCCCCGCACGAATCTAGATTAGTTGGTCGCAAAGCTGGTACTCAACAGCGGACACCGGGTTGGAAACCCCAAAAAAAGGTGAGATTACTACAATAACCTCCACTAATCGAGATTCTCTAATTTATTGTACTACTGATAATCAAAATTCTGCGATAGACTTCAATTATTATAAAGCTACCTTCACCGAATATTGTAATTTCCTGAGAAAACAGTAATCAATCCCAAGACTAGAAGGGTTTCCCAGCGATGACCGCTCACTGTCTCATCAAAATCTACTATAAGCTGCTTAAAAAGGAAATGAGGCCCCTTGTTTGGACATACTACATAGGATATTTCTTCTATGTAATGAAATGAAAAACAGCTACCTGAAATTGTTGAGTGTCAAGAGGTGAGTGATCTCTTTATAAAGGTCCTCGTTGAATGTAGAGAACACCTTCAAATCATTCGCAAGAATCTCCACTGCCTTTGCCTTGTCTTGTCTGAAATAAAAGAATTACACCCAAAAAGGAAAAAAAAAACCCAAATCATACCCATCCTGAGCAGAGAATTAACCCTATCAGTGCAGTCATCTAACATACCTGTCAAGAGCTTCAAGATACTTCTGTTTTCTTATTTCAAAAAATATTTTCATGGAGTATCGGTTGTCATCCACTTTTGTAAATCCAGACAAGTACTTCTCAACTTCATCCCATTCACCCGCATGAACTTTCTCCTCAAAGTATTTCAGATTGAAGAAAAACCCTGATTCTTGTTCAAGCCTGTAAACACGGGGATACATTTTGGTGCGAATAAACAATGCAACATGAAGAATGATCCGTTGTGCACGTAAACAAACATGCATCTCGCACGTTTGGCTTTTTTATGAATAAAAATAAAACCAAAAACGTATTCCATGGTTGGCTCTTATCTCAAACTTATAAATTTATGACAAGGAGGAAGTTGAAATATTCGAGCTCCTTTTACAATGAAGTGTGTTTGGAACGACTTTCTAGAGTTTGATTGTCAGTATTTCTAAGGAAAACAACTTCCACAAAAAAGGGAACAATCTTTTTGGCGGTAGTTATATTCATATCAGTTCTCCAACCAATACTTAGACATTATTATGAATTTTTAATGATCAAAACAATTATTAGAACACCATCTGATTTGCTAACATTAATAACTATCATTAATGGATGTTTTTTTGGGGAAAAAGTTTTCACTCTGCAGCTAAACACGTTAAACATACTCTGTGAAGATATTTCCTAAAAAATAAGTCATTTTTCAACTATCATTTTTTGCAAAAAAAAAATTCTGTCATACCGAAGACACAAAATTTAGCCCGCCCATGAAGTTAACTTTTTTTGAGCTTAACGTTTTCAGTAACATCATTCCCTAGAAACATAAAAGCGAGAGAAATGGAAAACACATGCTATCGATTACACTAACCCCACACCGTCCATGTTTTTTAAATTAAATTTTAAGAAATGGAAAACAGAGCGAGAGAGGAAAAAAAAAGGCGCAAAAATCTTATAGGGTAAACTTCACAGTACAGCAAGCCAATTTAACTGACTCTAATTTTTTTCCCTTTTTGGGATAAATTTCCAGAATAGTATTAAAAATTAAGGTATAATACCTTTTGTCATTTCTTTTCGAGCAAAAAAAGTATTTTCTTTCTATTTATAGGTGTCTCCCTTCACCAGAACTGAGTAAAAACTAGAAAACACGCATATAACATGATTAAAATTTCAAAAACTTAAAAAACTAATCTCCAGAATTTTTTTCATCCCTGTTTCAATTTCCAATAAAATTAAAAACTGGCAAAAATAAAATGTAAAATTTCGAGGAAAAAGTGGAACAATCGTTTATGTAAAATATACATAAGAAAAGTTTACCTGTGAACAGAGTCCTTAAATTTTTCCTCCTCCAAGAACTGAAGTATGAGAAACACCAATTCTCTACTCAGAGAAGACATTTTAGCAAATCAACTGAAAACCAGGAATGGAAAAGCACAGCCACCACCGACTCGCGAGAATTTCTAGGGTTTCATTCAGTTATGAGAACCCCTTCAGAAAGCTTGAATTCAAAGGCTGCGAAAGCAAGAAGAGAGAGAGAGAGAGAAAAAGATAAAGCAGAGAGAAAGTTAAAAAGCGAAGTTTCTCTATTTGTAGGGGAAATAGTAATGTGGGGAGGACTTCGTGGTCTCGCTATCTTCGATGCGTGTAGCACGAGATTATCGATAATAAGAACATTATCCTATCACTGATAAGTAGACTCACCTATCATATATGGAAGTGTGCTTATATAGGTGTGGAGTTTGCGGATTTGAAAGGGGGAATTTAAATGGACTTTGTATTGAGCTTCAGTTACGTCCGGTCGTGCATTTGTTTCGTGCGTTTTTCGATTTGATGAGGCGGTCTGCTCTGCCTCTTTCGGCGGCATTAATAGTTTGTTTGGCTAAGCGGATAAATTTAGCATATTTTGAAAAAAAAAATTATAAAGTATTTTTGTTAAAAAATAATTTATGTTTGACAAATTTATTTGGAAAATACTCATGAGTAGGAATTAGTATTTGATCAATTTTTTAAAAATTATTTTTAAGTGTATTTTCTTCAAAAGTATTTTTCAAAAAGGGAAAAGGGTTAAAAATATCTTTCTACTATTGTTTATTGTTTACTTGTGCCACCTGTTATATTTTTCGTCCATTTTTGTCTCTATCGTTAACAAAGTTTGTAAAATTACCCCTAACCTTAACGTTCCTCCACGGTGGCAGCTGACCCCATCAATTTTATTCATGTCAGCTTCCATGTCAGCTGCCATGTCATCGATCCCACTAAATTAAAACCCTAACATAAAAGACCCCCACTCATCACCTTTCCACCCTTTCTCTCATATTCTCTCCCTCACCTCATACCAAAATCGCCGGAAACCCTGGCATTTACCGAAAAATTTTCAGTGGCTCCCCTCTTCGTCTCCTATCTTCTTCTTCATGTTTCGTCATTCAAACAGAAACCCCGTTTCGTCAAACTAGTGAAACTGGCCGAAAAAGTCACAAGGACACCACCACTGACTACCTCTACTCTTTCTCACTGGAACCGGCGAAATCGCCGAAAAAAGTCAACGAGTTCTTTCATTTTGGCTTCATTTTTTTCAATACAAACAAAAACATTCACAAAATGGACAGATGATAACCACAACTTTCAAAATCGATATCCCTACAAACCCCAGCTAACACTTTAGCTTAAACTTCAGCTGATTAGAGTACTTAAATCTTATGTTCTCGAGCTCTCTTATAAACCCTTTCATGGTGATTTTTCAATTTTTTGAACACCAATGTTATTCTTCTCATTTTAAGCTCCGATATTTATTTTTCCACTCCATTTCAGTAGGAATCAAGCAAGAAATTTGAGGGTCTTGAGTCCCTTTTGAGCTTTGATTTCGACGACCTAAAAATGTAGTTCAAGTCCGCTAGCTTTTCACTCAAATTCACCAAATCAGTATTTGACTCACGATTTCAAGTTCAAAACGGCAACACCACACCGATTTTCTCTATGCATAATCAACAAATTGAATGGGGTTTCAAAAAATTTTGGTACCCAAAGAAAGTAGTGGGTTTCATAATTTCATCGCAGATTCTTCAAATGAGAAGAAGAATTTGATGTTTAGCTCTAATAACAACACCAAACAAGTTTTTTTGAAGGAGAGAAAAATTGAGTCACCACCTCAGTGTAATCTTTGAATTTTAGTATGAAAATTAAATTGTGAATTTAGGAATTGTGGTGTTTTGAAGTTTGAAAACTGATGGACAATTACTCATTGAGCTTGAAACAGAAAAATAGCTATTGATTTTGGAGTTTGACTGGTTAAATTTCCTTTTGGTTAGCATTATCAAAAAAAAAATTCATTTTGGTGAATGTGATGTCTGCAATGGAAAGGTAAAAGAGAAATAATGGGGAAAAATAAAAAAAAGTGTTAGGGATGAAAGGTAAACAAATAATTGTAGGGAAAAATGAAATGGGTGTTGTGGGATTTTAATTTGGTGGGACAGCTGACATGGCATCTAAGTTGGATAAAATTGATGTGGTCAGCTGCCACGGTGACAAAAAGTTAGGGTCAGGGATATTTTTTCAAACTTTATTAACGGCGAGGACGAGAATCGCCGAAAAGTGTAACGGGTGGCACAAACAACTAATAAACAATAGTAGAAGGGTAATTTTGACCCGTTGCCCTTTCAAAAAAGTACTTTTAGAGAGAAGATTCTGCTTCTACTTGAAAACACTTTCTTTTTCTCTAAAATCTTGACCAAATACTTCAACTTTAAAAAATAAATATTTTTTTAGAAATAAAGTGTTTTATACTTTAAAAAGCTTGGCCAAACAAATTATAAGTTCTTATCGCGATATCTCGCAATATCACGATAATATTAATATCTCGCCCTTTCTCTTCCCAGTGTGAAAATTTATTTTGGCGTTCGGTATCAAAGTGTGGTAGGAATGGTGTCAGAACAAAAGAGTTTGTTTAAAGATAGAACGAAGACTAAAGGAACAACGCGTCTACACATTCCACGAGATAACATGGATCCCTTTATATCTTGTCTTACTTAGACTTGGTTTAAGGTTTCATCCACGCGTCTACAATTTTCAACTAGTCATTATTACAGGTTGGTTCAGGAAAAAATAACTTAATAAATCAAAAATAAACAGACATCTTATTTATATCTTTACCTTGAGACATAGTTCATATATTGTTATAAAACAATAAAAAAGAAGAAGAATATTGCAGTAAAAAATAAGGAGAAAGAATTTTTATTGATATGAAATGAATTACAATGGAATATGACCTTTTTATTTATATGAAAAAAATAACTGAGCCACTAAGTAACAAACCCTAAGATATCTCTAAAATATATACATTCACCTTAAATAAAATTCTATTTATAACACTCCCCTTTGAATGTCTATTCAACAGATAATGTGTCCCATTAAAACCTTAACTAAAATAAAATTCAATGAACAAAAAATTCTAGTGAAGGAAAAAGAGTACACATATCTAACAAATACGCCTTTTTGTTGCCTCGTTAAAAATCTTGCACGAAAAACCCAGTGGGACAAAATCTTTGTAAGGGAAAAAGAGTACAACGCGTATTAATTCTCCCTGATGAGAACATCAATTCAGATATTGATATTTGAGTCTTTGCATCCCAATTTTGTGCACCATCTTCAAAAATTGTTGGTATAGATTTGATAAACAAATCAGCCATATTAACTTGAATGAATTTGTTTCACCCTGAAATCATCATTCTTGATAGAGATGTATCGTCTTCATATGATCTTATTGAAATCGTCATTTCAATATCTTCACATAGGGGTAAAGACCCTTCCTATCGTGTTATCATGCTTATAGTTATAACAAGATACATATGTGCAAAAATTACACTTAGTATGTAGTACTTGATGATCAAGAATTCTATATGCTTTAAGCAATTTAAATTCTTCAAGGATTGTAATATAAGTCAAGTCATACAAGCCATATAAATACACTTTAGATGCATATCAAGTTTTCATGTCATGCTAGACATATAAGATACATGAAAATGATTTCACACACACCATTGACTACTTTTGAGTGTTTGAACTGCAGGTCCAAAACTATATGTCTTTCGTATGAAACAAATTCTATTTGAATTCTGTCTCTTTCATTTGGCCAATATTTTTATATCTGTGTTCGACAGACTTAATATCCTCCTATATACTTAGCGTTATCATAGATGTCGTCGACGAAAATTATATATCGGTTCCAATATTTTTTTTATAGAGACATAACATTGAGATCTCTTCATATATTCATATTTTTAGGTACCTGAACCTCTCCTGAGATTTTATGAAATGTTATGTCATGTGATCTTCTAGATCACTTGCCTCCTTGTTATGATCATTTTTATCATTTGCTCATCTTCTTTATCAAGAATATTATTTGAAATTTATTTGTCTTTACATTTTAAGCGTACCATAGACTTTGTCCTTCTATGACTTATTCTTATAAGTGCATTTATTAGTGAGAATATAGTTACTTTCTTTGGGTCAGCAAATGCGTATGGCATGCTTTGCAATATATTGCAGATGAATTATCTTTTTATGAACTTCAAGTTTATATTTTCTTATTTGAGGATCTAGATGTAGAAATGATAATTCATTCCACGTAATTTTTTCTTAATTGTTTATCTTGTCTCCCCCTCATGTTAGAAAAATTAACTTTCTTCCTCAATTTTGGGAACCCATCTTTCTACATTATGGTGTGAATCAAAATATACATCGCACATCAATAATAATAAGATGAAATTATTTAGTTCCTGGTCCTGAACCACTTGTGAGGGGAGAATATAATATATTTTCGTGTATAATGTATATCAAACTAATATAGATAACTTTGTTCTCATAAACAATAATTTAGCTATTAAGTGGAGGCACTCAATAAATTATTTTGCTAAACCAGTTGCGATGTAAATCAACTTATCAAGATAAACTGTCTTGAATAGAAAATCTGGAAATCATGCTCTAAATTAAATTATTGAGCAAGTTACCTCACAAATGACATGTTGCAGGTTAATAATAAACGCACAGGTAACCATTTAAAAGATGCATCTTTATAAGATTTGCATGGCAGGTGCATGGACCCAGATTCACCTTTGATATTTCCAGCATTCATGGGATTCAATCTCAATTTTAGTTGGTCTATTAATTAATGAGAATAAGCAACATAAGAGAATTCGTAAATAACTTTCTAGTTCTTTAATATTTATCATGTGAATTCTCTTTTATTTTTGCACATTTACTTAAATTTAACATGGCTAAATCAATTATGCCAACTGGATAAATTATCAATATACCATGATGTGTAAAATTATTAATAAACTCCAAATTTATTATGATATGAGTTCTTATATCAATAAACATCCAGTTTACTATGTCATGTAATTTCGCCATTATTTTTTTTTGTATAATACAAATCAAGCAATAAAGCGGGTAGTATTCATATATACATATTACCTCAATGTAGTTGTAGTAATATAAAATATTAAACTTCATTATTTATAGCCTCAATATAACCAACCGTTCGCGAATATTTTAGAAACTCAATAAGTTTCTTTGAGACTTACTACGACACAAATAATTGGCTCTTCCAGAGCTCTCAATTAATTTTGTACTACCACTTATTCATCAACATCTATATGGTGGATAAACTTTCAAGGAGAAAATTATACCATTATGGTTATGGTAAATTATATGCAAGTGTTTCTTGCATCACTGTTGTCCTTTAATAACCACATTGCCAAAATATTTCGGCGTACAATAGGTACATGATCAATGACCATTCATGCCATAATAATGAAACAATTTTCTTAGTTCATCTCAAACCTCTTTATAGAGATTACTGTGGTATATCCACTACCACTAGCACACTCATATTCTTCCAAGAATGAATATGTATTCATAAATCACATGTTATCACATTCACATCATGAATAGACCATAATCATCTATATGTTCCATACAAAATCTCATGTCAAATCGATGACAAATATTACTTTCACAGAGTGAATGATTATTTTGAGAATCCTTATTATTCTCACTATCACAATGATGACGATTATAATTTCGTCTATTACCACGTCCACATATATTGATACCTTCACGGTAATAATTTTATCTTCTTTCAAATTTATCATATATTGCTATCACATTCTGTCAAGGGGAATGAGAATGAAGCAAATTCAATGGGACGGGTTTTCATTTCTTTGCCCAAAATCATACGTGAATTTGATCATGACAAGGCATAGAAATTTTACCACTTCGGGTGGTTATAATTTCTTGCAAACTCTATTAGAGTTATCAAAGTTTATTGTCTTTGCTTGTATTTAAAATATAGAATTTCAAAAATTTAAAAGAGAAAAATAAAGTAAAATACTTACCTTAAGTCCAAAATTTAATCATGAAGGAAGTTCATGGAACAATTGGCAATCATTATGCTCAATTCCAAAGCTTCTACTCAATTGATTAGAGTCTCGTGTTGATAACGTGTTATAGAACAATAAAGAAGAAGAAGAATATTGCAGAGAAAAGTAGGAAAAGAGAATTCTTATTGATATGGGAAGAATTACAATGAAATATGACCCCCTCTATTTATAGGAAAAAAATAACTTAGCCACCAAATAACAAACCCTAAGATCTCTCTAAATTATAGACATTCACCTTAAATAAAATTCTATTTATAACATATATATCTTTCATTTGAATTTTCGATTGTTATCTTTGATCAAATCTGCTTCCAAACCAACGAAGGGATACGTGTAGGGCCAAGAATACAAATGAATATACCTTTGATATTGTAAAAGCCTAATCCCTTAAAATGGTTAAGAACGATTTATAATATGTTAAATATGACTAGGGGTTCAATTTTATTGGTTTCAAAATTTTGGGATGATATTGACTAAGTAGGCGTTTGGACATAAAATTTATAATTTTTTAAAAACATAATATTTGAAGTTAAGTTGAGAAATTGTATTTGAAATTTGAAATTATATTTGAATATAAATTTCACTTGAAAAATATTGCAGTTTTGTGAGTGGGGAAAAATAAATTCTGAAAATTTTGAAAAAGTTCTCAATACCGCTTTTTTTGATTTTTGAAAACACATTTTCTAAAAAATTTCAACAACTTGCAAAGTTTTATGGATAAATACTTTTTTGGAATTTTTTTTTGAAAAAAAGGAATTAAAATTATGGAAAAATGGGACCTAAATGTAGGAAATAGACGGGGTAAATTTTTATCAGCACCCAATTTTTATATCAAACTACATTAATTTATCATGACTAAGTCATAATTTAAGGTGAGAATATATACTAGAGAACTAAGATTTAGTGATAAGAGAGTATGCGAAGACATGTATTATAAATTCATCGGTTTTAAGTAAATATCATATACTTATAAGTTTTCTCGGACGACGGATAAAATGTACCGTTTCAAGTATTTAGTGACAATATTGGCCTATTTCCATACTAGCTGAAGCAACTATTAGTGGGAATGACAGTTTTGAGCTACTTCCGCTATTTCAATTTATGTGTCATGTCTTCCGTCTTGGTCTATTCCAACAAGGATGCAAGGATGTCATATTTTCTTATTTCGAAATAATTTCACTTTAACTTTAAGTTTTATTTATAAGAAGATGATTTATAACAACACAAATATATATAACTAGTTTTAGACGACAAGTTTTAGAAGTGTTTTTTACTTTTTTAAACTTCATAACATCGCCATATAAATTGAGACAGAGGATGTACTTGGATGCAACAAGAGTATGTTTGAGCTATTAGATTAATGATAAGGGAATTTTGTGTCAATAATAAAATGGCAGGCAAAAGTTCTCCCATTTCAAATAGTTTAGGGGCAATACTGACTTTTCTTTTCAATATATATGTCTTACTTTTCTTTACAGTTTATGAAAAAAAAGGATCATATTTAGTAAGTTATCAATTACTGTAATTTTATTTCACCCTTAGTAATATCAATAAACTATATCATTCAGAAATAATTCCTCGAAATTAGGAGCCTGATGTTGGAAAACTCAATCTTACTTGGGAAGGTCCATATTGAGTCAGTGAAATTGGAAGCAAGAGAGTTTATCAGCTCGAAACAATGGAAGGAAATGACTTCAATCCACTTGGAGCATCACTCAGTTGAAGCGCTACTACTTCCGAAGGATCTCTAGCATTTTGTACATTTTTATTTTACTATACTAGCATGTTTAGCTAATAGTCATAGCTAGCTAAGATGATGACAATACTGAACCTCAACAACATTTCAGTATAAAAATCATTCATCGAAGGGTCAAAGATGTCTGATTGAAAAAGTTAAAGAGTCATTTTTATCTATATTTATTGTCTCCTATACCTTTTTTTAGGAATCGCACGGAGCAAAGATCAATCCACTAGAGTAAAAGATTAAATAACTGTGATAAGGTACTCAAATTAATAAAATTAATGCCCGAGCTTTCATACTTCAACTCGAACCTTGGGGTGACTATACTATATGGAGATAAACAATAAGTACACAAGTAGCAATATCTGAAAAGAAGATTCGCTTTCGGATCAAGATCATTCTAGAAATACAAAAAAAATTATTTACACATGATTTGATAGTAACCGTTTTAATAATTAAAAGCCCTTCTAAGCAGCTCAAATTGATTTTCCTCGAATTTGTTATCCCTCGAGTTGAATGTTGACGAGCACAAAAATAATCTATAGAAATAAGCTCGTGCTACATTAAAATAAGTATAAAACGATATCATATCCACAAGGAGTACATTCAATGTCACTTGAAAGAGTTCGTGGGGTTCTTTCAACCATCATTTTAGCAAGCTGCCCGACTTCCTTTTCTAAGATTCAGATTGCCACATTTTAATTGTCAATTTTCTCGCCATCCCTTTTAACGAGTGTCTTCATAAGATCCTCCAAGCTTGACCCATTAGACTGTTGAGGCTAATAGTGTTGCCTCAGATGGTTATGGAAGCCTAGAGGTACATGTCCTTATGGTTTTGAATTATTTTGTTTCGTACCACTTGATGAACTCCATAAAACATCAAGATGACTATGCCGCAGGAATTGAAATTGTTTTTACTCTAGTAATCGCCTCTATTGAAGTTTTTCACAATATTTACATCTTCCTCTGCAGCAAAGGCTTGACACTCATGTGCGGCCTGACCCATCCCACAAAAATCACAGGTTGATTTTGACTCACTTTGTACTTTGTCTAAGGTCAACAACTTAATATACTTATCCATACCAGTTATATATGCCTACTATATATGATCATAATCGGGCTTGTCTAATTTCTTATGACTGATCGAGGCCGGAGTGACAGACCAAAGGTCCGACCTCACGTTGTATCGAGCCACATCACAAAGATGGATTGCAGATTTCATGAACCAATGACCGATCGAGATCGAGACCAGCCGATATCAAAACCGAAGTCGGATAAAGATCGAGCGAGAACGAAAGAAGCCTGCTAAGTCGAATAACAGAAAGCCGAGATATCTGTGATCGGGCAAGGATCGTAGCGGAAATCTCGGCATGTATCAAGTCAAGACCGGTTAATTAGACAATCATGAGATTTCTTTCTGTGTTTAGAATTGTACCATAAGTGGAATTTCTCTACTATATAAAGGGGGTTCTAATCATTTGTAATGGTCACGTTCACGCATAACAATGCAATATAATACATTTTCTCTCTTAAGCTCTCTTATTCTGCTGTTCAGTTTATCCTTTTCAATTAGACATTTATTTGGTTCGAGGGCGATACAGCTCGAGGGCCAAACTACACTTCATATCGGTTTGCTTTATTTTACAATCGATTTCTAACATTAATTCACATATTTCTCAATTTGTGCCAAGTGAAATCACGTATCCTTAAAATCACTTATAAATTTAATTGTTATTTGATTTTTAGGGCAAACAGTTTGGCACCCACCGTGGGGCTAAGGATAATAGTGATTGCCTGGTACTAACTTTCATAACGCACACTGCTTTACGCTGGTTCTTGTAAATGTTTTTGATTTCAGAATCAACATGTCGAACTCTTAAGCAGTACACACACACACGCTGATAATGGCCTTGGTTTTCATGGAGAAAATGATAACATAGTCGCCCTAGGGAAAGAAGTGCCTCAGGCTGACCTCGAGGGAGTACCAGTTGCAGATCCCATCGACATCAGTTCCCATGTTGTCTTGAATGCAAATCTAGGCGTCGACCCCGAAAATAGCATCCGCAGGGACATTTGATCAATTGGTCAGAACACATAGGGCGGTGAAGACAGCGAAATCAACCTTTGAATAATATTCGAAATGTTGCAGGCTCAACAAGCTTCCATAGCGCAACTCCAAAATCAGAACCACACACTGAGTAGGGCCGAACCCGAGCCCTCACTAGAAGTTGTTCACGGGGCCGAATCAGTACTGGAGAGGTCAAATGTGAACAAATCGGGGGCTTACCCCGCTATTATGAAAGTGCTCGAGGAGCTAACAAAGCGAATCGAATCAGGGGAGAAGAACATTGAAGCAAATGACAAAAAAGTGGAAACGTATAAATCCCGAGTTGATCAAATTCCGGGGGCACCAATGATTCTGAAGGGTTTGGATTCAAAGAAGTTCGTACAAAAGCCTTTCCCCTGAGCGCGAATCTAAGCCCTTCCCAAAGAAATTTTGCATGCTAGAAATTACCAAGTATAATGGAACTACTGACCCCAATGAGCATGTCACTTCTTACACATGCGCAATAAAAGGGAACGATTTAGAGGATGATGAGATTGAGTCCGTTCTACTGAAGAAATTTGGAGAAACTTTATCGAAGGGGGCGATGATATGGTACCATAATTTGCCACCAACTCCATTGATTCCTTTGACATGCTTGCAGATTCCTTCGTCCGGAGCCATAAAGGTCGAGAGTAGGAAGTCAGACCTCTTCAAAGTGAAGCAGAAAGACAACGAGATGCTCAGAGAGTTCGTATCTCGGTTCCAAATAGAGCGTATGGATCTACCCCCGGTCACAGATGATTTGGCCGTTCAGGATTTCACTCAAGGGATAAACATATGAAGTTCGGTATCCTCGCAACAACTAAAGAAGAATTTGATCGAGTATCCAACTATAACCTGGTCGGTGTGCATAATCGGTACCAATCAAAAATCAGGGTCGAGGGTGATTAGTTGGGGGCTCCTTCGGGATCCGTTTATCCAAATAGGCCCGTCGACAGAGTTCAAAGGGACATCAATCGAGAACCACGGTCGAACAAAGATCGATATCAACCATACAGTGGAGATCGGAGAAAAAACGGTCCTGGACGCAACCCCGTTCGAAGTGATAGAAGAAATGATCGAGGATAGAGCTCCTGAAGGCTCATGAGTAAGAGCAATTTTGATAGGAACGTTGAGCTCAAAGAAGCACCTTGACTATCGGAGTATAACTTCAACGTTAATGCGTCAGCTATTGTATCAGCCATCAGACACATCAAAGACACCAGGTGGCCTAGACCACTATATACTGATCCGGCCCAGCGAAATACTAATGAAATGTGCAAGTATCATGGCACCCATGGCCATAGAAAAGAATATTGCAGACAGTTGAGGGAGGAAGTAGCCCGTTTGTTTAACGAGGGGCATCTTCGAGAATTCTTGAGAGATCGAGCTAAGAACCACTTCAGAGACAAGGATGCAAATAGAAAGAATGAACAAGAAGATCCACAACACGTAATTCACATGATCGTTGTTGGGGTCGACATTACATAGGGACCCATATTCAAGCGCACCAAGGTGTCGATCACGAGGGAAAAATGAACTCGGGATTATGTACCGGAAGGGACCTTGTCTTTCAATGACGAGGATGCATAGAGGATCTCATAATCCTACAATGATGCACTGGTAATATCTGTTCTTATGAATAAAATTCAAGTTAAACGTGTTTTGATTGATCTAGGTAGCTCGACCAACATCACTCGACCGAGGGTCGTAGAACAGCTCGACATATGGGATCAAATTGTGCCTGCAACCCGGGTTCTTAACGACTTAAACATGGCGAGTGCAACCACCAAAGGTGAAATATTTTGCCAATGAACGTAGCTGGGACCATCCAAGAAACAAATTTCCATGTGATAGAGGGTGACATGAGGTACAACGCCCTGCTCGGAAGGCCTTGGATCCATAACATGAGGGCAGTACCCTCGACCCTTCACCATGTTCTGAAGTTCCCGACACCGGAGGGAGTCAAAACGGTGTACGAAGAGCAACCTGCCACCAAGGAGATATTTGCAGTCAGTGAAGTGATACCAGTATCGACACTTTCATCAGCAAAGGGATCAGATTCAAAGGGAAAACAAGAGGCCAAATAGCAACCACAGGTACCAGCCTCGACCCAATTGGAGGAGCAGGGAATAGATGAGGACGATGATTATTGGATCCCCCAATCTTTTCATAATTCCCGATGACTCCGACGCCACCAAATCAACGGTCGAAGAGCTGGAACAAGTCACACTGATTGAGTACCTGCCTGAATGAAAGGTATACCTGGGCACAGGGTTAACTCTCGAGCTTACGAACAAACTTATTCAATTCCTTTTAGATAACATGGATTGCTTTGCTTGGTCTCATCTCGATGACAGGGATTCCACCAGACATCATTACCCATCGATTAAGCCTGGACCCGAAATTCCGTCCAGTAAAGCATGCCCTAAGGATTCTTTTTCTTTGCCGAATACTAATCGTATGATTGATGCCACGGCCGGCCATGAGATTCTCAGTTTTCTCGATGCCTACTACGGGTACAACCAAATACAGATGAACCCGGAGGATCAGGAAAAGACTTTGTTTATCACTAAATATGGCACCTACTATTATAATGTAATGCCGCCTAGTAAATTGTATGTTCGAAGAACAAATAGGAAAATCAATGGAAGTTTTTATTGATGATATGTTAGTTAAGTCCCTGCGAGCAGAGGACCATTTGGAACATTTACAGGTGACTTTCGATATACTGAGAAAGTACAAATGAAGCATAACCCAAAAAAGTGTGAGTTGGGGGTCGGCTCGGCCAAGTTCCTTGGCTTCATGGTATCTAATTAGGGGATCAAGATTGATCCCGATAAAATCAAAGATATCGAGGATATCACGGTCATAGATAATGTCAAGCCCGTAAAAAGGCTAACGGGGCACATAGCCCCCTAGGCGATTCATTTCAAGGTCCTCGGATAGGAGTCACCGATTCTTCTGTCTCCTTAAGAAGAAGAGTAGCTTTGCATGGACTCCGGAATGCCAACAGACCTTGGAGGAACTAAAACAATATTTATCAAGCCTGCCACTGATTCACACCCCAAAAGCGGACGAGCAACTCTACTTGTACTTGGTAGTCTCGAAAATAGCAGTAAATGGAGTCCTAGTCCGAGAAGAACAAGATTTGAATTTTTTTGTTTATTATGTTAGTCTGACCTTAGGAGAGGCCGAAACCGGGTATCCACTCTTAGAAAAATTAGCGCTTGCTTTCATAAGCCTCTAGGAAATTAAAATTGTATTTTCAGTGTCATTTGATATGTGTTACAACAACTTATCCACTTCGAAATATTTTTCACAAACCTGAGCTTTCGGGTCGGTTGGCCAAATGAGCTGTAGAAATTAGTGGGTACGATATTGAATATCGACCCCGAACCGTAATCAAGTCCCAAATCTTGGCGGACTTTGTGGCCGACTTCACACCGGCCCTCGTACCCGAGGTTGAAATATAAATGTTAATGAAATTAGGTACAACCTCGGGAGTCTGGACCCTCTTCACGGACGGTGCTTCGAATGTGAAGGGGTCCAGGCTGGGTATCGTACTAAAGCCGCCCATGGGTAATATAGTTAGACAATCTATCAAGACTTAGAAATTAACTAACAATGAGGCCGAATATGAGGCCATGATTGCAGGTCTCAAGTTAGCCAAAAGCTTGGGAGCAGAGGTCATCGAGGCCAAGTGTGATTCCTTCCTCGTGGTAAACCAGGTCAACAGAACTTTCAAAGTCCGAGAAGACTGAATGCATAGGTACTTGGATAAATTACATGTATATCTACATCGATTCGAGGAATGGACCTTACAACATGTACCTCGAGAACATAACAGCGAGGCTGATGCTCTTGCAAACTTAGGATTATCGGTCAAAGATGACAAGCTCAACTAGGGGACTATCGTACAACTCATGAGATCGATGATCGAAGAAGGTCATGTCGAGATTAACTCCACAAGTTTGACCTGGGATTGGAGAAGTAAGTACATAGAGTACTTGAAGAATGGGAAACTTCAATCAGATCCAAAGGAGTCGAGAGATCTGCGTACAAAGGCATCGCGGTTCACCTTGTCCGAAGACGGAACGCTGTTTAGAAGGATGTTCGATGGGCTGTTGGCAATATGTTTGGGACCGGGGGACACCAAATACGCCCTACGGGAAATTAACAAGGGTACTTATGAAAATTATTTAGGTTCCAAGTCGTTGGTCCACAAAGTAATCAGAGTAGGATATTATTGGATCGACATGGAGAAAGATTCAAAGGAATTCGTTCGAAAATGCGACAAATGCCAAAGGTATGCGCCAATGCTCCATCAGCCTAGCGAACATATCCATTCAGTCTTATCCCTATGGCCGTTCATGAAATGGTTAATGGACATCGTCGGCCTTCTCCAATCGGTCCCAGGTAAAGCTCGGTTTATTTTATTTATGACTGATTAATTTTCTAAGTGGGTTGAAGCACAGGCTTTCGAGAAAGTCAGAGAAAAGGAAGTTATAGACTTCATTTGGGACCACATTATATGTTAATTCGAGATGCGTGCCAAGATTGTATGTGACAGCAGAAACAATTCATTGGCAGCAAAATGACTAAATTTCCCGAAGATCACAAGATTAGAAGAATTTTATCAACGCCTTATCATCCCAACGGGAACAAACAAGCCAAATCGACAAACAAAACCATTATTCAGAATCTTATGAAAATATTAACGGACACCAAGGGAAAGTGGAGAGAGATACTGCCTGAGGCTTTGGGCATACCACACAACGCCGAAGTCTAGTACAGGAGCAACACCGTTCTCGTTAGTCTATGGCGCCGAAGCTCTTATACTGGTCGAGGTTGGAGAACCTAGCATCAATTTTCGATATGCAACAGAAGAATCAAATAACGAGGCCATGAATACAAGACTAGAATTATTTGATGAAAGACGCGAATCCTTCCTCGTCTGGTTAGCCGCACAAAAACAGCGGATCGAAAGGTACTACTATCGAAGAGCCAATATTTGGTATTTTAACATCGGGGACTTGGTTCTAAGAAAGGTCACCCTCAACACCCAAAAGTCGAATGAAGGAAAACTGGGTCCGAACTGGGAAGGACCGTACTAGGTTCTCGAAATCACCGGAAAGGGATCGTACCAGCTCGGCACGATGAACGACGAACAACTACCGAGCAATTGGAACTTGTCTCTCCTAAAATGATACTACTACTAAGGTACGAACCCTTCCATTTTCATTTATATTTTTGACTAACTCTTGCAGGTGTTCGACCTGAAACGACGAGGGGTTCTTCGACACGAAGTCTTTAGGTCTGAAATAACGCGTTGCACTCTTTTCTCCTCAGACCAGTTTTGGTCCCAAATGAGTTTTTCGACGAGGTTTTTAACGAGGCCACTATTGATCGTGCTAACTCATAACAATTCAAAAGCATCAGAGGCTTCTTTGAAATCAACCTCAAATACTGGGGGGCATTGCCCTCAAACGTCAACTTTGTTGCGAGGAAATTACTTCATAGCAACAGGGTCTCGATAGTTAAATTTTGTAAGGGTCAAACGATCAAATGAACCATGCCCGTATAGGTTCGAGCCTTGAAACAAAACATGTATGCATGTATAATCATTTATAAAGAGAAGTATTTTTCATTGCCGATATCTCGTGCCTTAATAAAAGGTTTTTCTACTTTACAATTTCATACTCTCGATCTATTGCGTAAACAGGCTTAGGGGCCGATCATATCTTGAGTTCAGATAATTACCCCCACGCTCGGGGACTGCCGTATGAATAATAGACGAGATCGAATTATTAGAAATTCAAGGTCATAAGACCTTAAAGGCAACCCTCGATATTTATAGGCCATGGCCACCCCACGCGGGGACTGACACTTCGGGCAAGCTTGAAGTAAAACGGAAAAATAAGCCCAAGAGGCAAATACTGAATTAAAGAGGCTACGACCGAACTAACACGGTTCGAAGACGTCTGAATTCCGTAATAAAACAAGCCTTCAAAAGTTTTTCATAAACCGATTAAAAAGGCTACCCCCGGTAAAATAATAAAAGGCTTCGATAATATCAAGCCTTGAAAACTCTAATGAGTGAAGAATTGTTCGAACTCTCGAACACTTCCTTATTTCATGATAAGGGATAACACATTTTACAAATACAAATGATAAAAAGCTTTTTTCAAGCTGAAAAGGGGAGAAAGCCATGAACATTCTGTTTACAAAGGCCGTATCGGCCTAATACAAAAGCCTAAGGGCTATTTTTTGCTTATAGTTAGAGATACCGTCCTCACTCTAATAAAATGTTACACCTCATATTTTCGTACATGGAAGTACTCCATAAGTAAATTGATATAAAATCGGAAATGAGATGTTACATCCCATATATTTGTACGTTGATGTTTCGTCGTAAGTTAAACGACGTAAGCTCGAGAATGAAATTATTTTGGGAATTATAGGTATTATGATATTTAAAATAAGGGATAAGTAAATTAGTGAAGGTGAGAGTGTCGGAAAATCGAAGAAAATGAATTTTGTGGAAGTTTGACATGTTGGGATAAAATACGGCCTGAGCTAAAATACTCGGTATTTATGGGCCAGTGCCATACAAGGTACCACATGACCATGATAGTAAGGTGTACAAGGTATGTTAAAAGTGGTTAGTATTTTAAGTAATTTGAGATAGTCCTTAATTATGTGAATAATTGACTAATGGTGGAGATAATTATAGTATTAAGTGGACAAGAGTCTTTTTAGGATTGCCACATGGCATAAGCTTAGCATAGGTGGAAAATTATACAAAGTGATTCACTAGAGTAAGTCATAACTTGTTTACACGTAAAGATTTCTTGGTCTCTTTATTGGAAAAGTATAGGACTTTGCAAAGTTAAGCAAAATAACATTTCTATGCTACTAAAAGAGAAATAACAATGATCCAACGTGAAATTTCTCTAAAACCTTACAAGATCAAACGTGAAATTTCATAGAGAAATGCTACAAGATCCAACGTGTTATGCTAATACAAAAAACAAAACCCGGTACAATGTTTCTCAAGAATATCATACAAAGTTTTTCCAACTTCGATCCGTCGTTACGTGTTTTCGCAAAAGATAGTCGGTTCAGGTATGTTAAGGCTAAGCTCTTCCTTCATTTTGCATGATCTCGTAATTACACAAGTTTGATAACAAGACATAAAGAAAAATTCATATCCCGAAACTTACGTATATTTTCCTAGTCTTGTAAGTGATAATAACATTCTCCTTATCGGGACTTCATTTTCAATTAAGTATTTCCTTCTTCCAGTCAAGAGAGCAGAAAGTCTATATATATATATATATATATAATATTATAGTATTTTCATTACCATCGAGCTTTAATCAATGGGCAAGCCCCTATTGGGCAACCTCTGGTTAGATGGTATGTTATATACCGAGCCTAACTGTGGACGAGCGCCTATGAGCGAGCCTAGTTGGCCGAGATACAGAGCCTAGTATGGACGGGCGCCTATGAGCGAGCCTACTACGGCAGAGCAATTATATATATACCGAGCCTTATAAAGCCGGACAGTTATTTTACTTACTATATCGAGAGAGTTGAGTCAGTATCAGCAGGTAAGCATATCTTCAGATTATCTTTGACTTCCAGTTGCTTTCAGTTGTTATATTATCAGTTCAGTTCAGCTCTCAGTATATTGCCTTACATACTCGGTACATTATTTCGTACTGACATCCCTTTTCTGGGGGTGCTGCATTTCATGCGTGCAGGTTCGAGCAAATAGACGGGTAGACCTCCTCATTAGGTGTTGCTCGAGTTTAGCTTGATTGGTAAGCTCCATACCCTTCGGAGTTCCCAGGTCTAGAGCTTTATGTACATCTTTTATATATATATATATATATATATATATATATATATAATGTGGCCCTGTTCCGATCACAGTATATCCATTAGTAGAGGCTTGTAGACATATCCTGTCAGTTAGTGTAGTATGTTGGGCTTGTAGGACTTTTATGTATATTTTGTTGGTTTTCCAGCTATAGTAATTATAACGGCCTTGTCGGCCCAACATTATATTAATGTTTAGTCAGCATTTGCAATTGTCTTGCAATGTGGCCCATGGAAAAGTATGACACTATATGTTTAGAGTCCCTTAGTCGCAAGTTGGTATGCAAGGATAGGTGAGGCACCGGGTGCCGGTCTCGCCACCCAAGTTCGGGGCGTGACAAAAGTGGTATCAGAGCAGTCCTGTCCTAGGAAGTCTACAAGCCGTGTCTAGTAGACTCTTGTTTATGGGTGTGTTGTGCACCACACTTATAAGAAGGAGGCTATAGGAATTTCGGACTGTAACTCTTTCTTTTTACTCTAGATCGTGTTGTAGAGCTCAGTTGTAAGAATTCAAACTATTAAACTCTATTTTATTCATAATAAGGCGATACCTACATCCAGAAAGACTGTTGGTAAAAGATATGGCTATGGAAGTGTTGAGTCAGAGGAACTCGATTTTTGCATCATGCTTATGATGGATAAATATGAGGTATTTAGCAGATCATGTATGTATTAAGACGTGTAAGCTTTTTGATAAGGATCCCTTAGACAAGAATGTCTATCCACTTTTACGATTAAAAAAATAATAAGAGAATCGGAAGGTAGACACAAGTTTTAGCAAGTAAATGATGCAAGTTGAAGAAGGATACGAGGTACCCAGTTAACGAAGATTAACAACAGAGAAATATAAACATTTTTGAGTTACCTTCAATTGTAACAGAGGTATGTACAATCACACCCATCTCAGTTATGCTCCATGGAGCCAACAAATATAGTTTAAGAGAAGGACGGGGTATCAGGATCTAGCCGGGGTTAAAGTAACCCAAAATGTTGGATGGATTGTTAGCGTTAGCTAACATTCCGAAGGATATAGCAAATGTGGTAATAGATCTACTTGTAGATACCCAGATGGTGCACTCTAAAATAGTAAAGCAAGATATGAGTACTACAAAGATATGCACTAGAAGCCTGGAAGGGATAAATATTATCTTAGTGTGGCTCACGTCCCTAGTAGAGAAGGAATGTTAGGTGACCCGAAGGGCCGGTGGATGGAGCAAGGGAAGCTAAAGGCAAAAGAATGTCTTGTTGAAGTTTTCAGAATGAAGTGATAGGAAGAAATGTTAGCAGGTAAATAAGAAAGGAGTTAAGAAAGCATTATGAGTAAGATGTGATACATGGATGATAATGGTAGATCAAAAAGTTGACAGTATTACAGAGTCTATAGTCAAGTGAAGGAAAATACCAGAGGTGACAGGCTTTGAGGTAGTAAAAGAGTATAGATCATAAAGTCATATCCTCATTTCAAGAAATAAGTTCGTGACTCTAATATGATTACCAGAAGGAAAAGTTAGACCCCAGAGTAATAGGAATTAGTATGGGATGGTGAAATAGATAAACTAAACATGAATTAGGAACTGAGTGATTTGATAATAGTCGGCATCATGGGAATTTCAGAGATTGCGTTCCAGCGATAATTGAATGGACGATAGAAGAATAACTTTAAAGGTCATTCAGGAATACGTTTTCCTAAGAGCAAGAAATGTGAGCAAAGCTAGGCTTATGGAAATATGTGTGCTAGTTACACTAAGTGTCGACCTCGCGAGGAAGGAAACTTGTTACCCTTGGTATAAAAGGAATACCGCAAGGCGAGTAAGGATCATCGATGATGTGAAAAGACACCTATGAGGAAGAGGTAAAACATTTATACATAGATCTTCATAACACTAAATGCTAGTACTCCCCTAAAGGGGGGTGGGGGTGGGGAATGTGGAGTGATGTGGCATTAAGTCAGAATTTAGTGGTTCTAGCAACTATGGAATGGTAAAGGAAGAATGCGATAAAAATGAGAAAGGAATGAGATTGCATTTATTAAGATCCTACAGATATGCTATGATTCCAGAACATTATGCAAACATGACGTCAATGAGAGGAAGTAAGGGTTCCGGCCCGTGATGTTATTGATAAATAAAGAGCAAAGAAAATAAGCCAAGAAAGATTATGTGGAGTATTGATATGAGAATGGACCAACGAGCAGTCAGTAGTTGATTCGGGAAGAGTCTAGTTATGGCTAGACAAGAGGTTACAGATAAATTAACAGACCATGTAAAACAAACATAGTGAAGCCCAACATCGGGAGTTCAGTCTCGTAGATATGACATCAGAACCCTTAAGAAATATTCGGATAGGAGTTGGGATAGTTAAAGGAATCATATGAGTATCACGTAAATAAAAAAGAGTTCCACTAGGAAGATGGTCAAAATATCAAGTTCAGAAGCAACCTTACAAGCACGAGGGCGTGAAGGTAAGTAACTGCGGATAATTATAGGCGAGGAGGGGCATCAAGAATTTTGTCGAGTATATGATGTAATAAGCTCGCAGCTTTACAAGAGTCAGAGGATCCTCCCTAAGTACTACAATGAAAGAATAGCTAAGGAAAATAAGAAAGAAGGTTATGAATAGTCTATACTTCAGATAGAAGGCTAGAAGCGCGAGGATTCAATATCCAGGAATGATAGCGGCATCATCAGTGGCATATCTTACAGCCTATGGTTTCTAGGTATCGATATATCTAGTTAAGAAAGTAAAAGAAGAGTTAGAGACGATGTGATGTCTCACTTGATGTTACAGGATAACACAAGGAAATCTATGGTGCAAGAAGTTGAAGGAAGGCTGCGAGTAGTATAAATGGATATGTATGGGTCGTAAGCTAAAGTATGGTAGAGCGAAAAGATTGTAGGAAGACAGGAGTAAGGATAAGAAAGGGCGAGTGAGAGGGTGGCGAGAATGGATAAGCCCTCGCGATTAAGGCCACGAAAATGAGAGAGAACTGATGGGTTCTCTAAATTAAGTAAAGATCAGTATAGCCTGAATGAGCTCAAAGGAGTCTATGACTAGTAGAATTTAGAAGAAATTGAATGCTGACCTGGTAATAAAGAAAATGAAATGCAATTGTGACAGATAAAAGATGGTGTTTGGGTCTTCGATTGAATAATGATTTGAAGAAAAAAGGGAGAAGGAGAAAAGATTTCGTGGACGGCACGAGGTTAGAATACCCCGTAAGGTGAATCACATCGAGATACTATGAAATACGATTATGGAAAATCATTTCAAATATTCCTCGATGCAACATAAGCCCTAGTGGCAATGTATTACGTAAGAAATTTCAAGTTATCAATGGAATATTGTAGATCAACATTAAGGTGAATCGATAATGGATGGGTAAAAGATACAAAGTACAAAATAAGATTAGGCCATCAGTCTTAGAATGAGCAGAAATGATGAAGCGTTAAAAGACTTAGCTTTATGCATATAGGATAAACAACGAGAGTAACCTGGAGTTCGGTAGTAGACCTCAGTAACGATAAATCGAAGTAAGAATTATGGTATAGTATGGCCTACGTAGATGTGGTAAAGCTAATGACTCCTAGAGGGACAGATTGACATAATTTTGTATATGTTCACAAAGTGAAGCCTGGAGATTGGCTAAAAGCTGGAGGAAAGAGAAGAGAGAGTCGCATAGGCGCACATACAAAGTTAGAGTTGTAAAGGTTGCAAGATAGAAGGTAGCAACCGTTACGAGATTAGAAGGATTCCGACTACAAGTCGTGGTGTGAGGAAGAGGCTTAAAGAGGGGAATGCCCTAGCCTTTGGGATTCATTCACGGAATAGTCGCCTAGATGGTAAGAGGAGTACTAAAGTATTCACAAGAACTATGGGTTATGAGAATGATAAGTGCATCAGTCAACATTCGAGGACGAATGTTCCAAAGGGGGGAATGATGTTACACCCCATGTTTTCGTACATGGAAGTAAGCCATAAGTAAATTGATATAAAATCGAAATGAGATGTTACGTCCCACATTTTTGTACGTTGATGTTTCGTCGTAAGTTATACGATGTAAGCTCGGGAATGAGATTATTTTAGGAAGTATAGGTATTATGCTATTTCGAACAAGGGATAAGTAAATTCGTGAAGGTGAGAGGGTAGCCAAATCGAAGAAAATGAAATTTGTGGAAGTTTGACATGTTGGGATAAAATATAGCCTGAGCTAAAAGACTCGGTTTTTATGTGGGTAGTGCCACATGACCATGATAGTAAGGTGTACAAGGTATGTTAAAAGTTGTTAGTATTTTAAGTAATTTGAGATAGTCCTTAATTATGTGAATAATTGATTAATGGTAGAGATAATTATGGTATTAAGTGGATACGAGTCTTTTTGGGATTTCCACATGGCATAAGCTTAGCCAAGGTGGAAAATTATACAAAATGAGTCAGTACACAAAGTCATAACTTGTTTACACGTAAATATTGCTTGGTCTCTTTATTGGAAAAGTATAGGACTTTGCAAAATTAAGCAAAATAACATTTCTATGCCATTAAAAGAGAAATAACAATGATCCAACGTGAAATCTCTCTGAAACCTTACAAGATCCAACGTGGAATTTTAGAGAGAAATGCTACAAGATCCAACGTGTTATGCTAATTCAAAAAAAGAAGCCCGATACAATCTTTCTCAATAATATCATACGTATTTTTTCCTACTTCGATCCGTCGTTACGTGTTTCCGCAAAAGAGAATCGGTTCAGGTATGTTAAGACCAAACTCTTCCTTCATTTTGCATGATCTTGTAATTACACGAGTTTGATAATGAGACATAAGGAAAAATTCATATCCCGGAACTTACATATATTTTCCTAATCTTGTAAGTGATAATAATATTCTCCTTATCGGGACTTCATATTCAATTGAGTATTTCCTTTTTCCAGTCAAGAGAGAAGAATGTCTATATATATAGTATTACAGTATTTTCATTACCATCGAGCTATAATCGATGGGCAGGCCCCTATTGGGCAACCTATGATTAGATGGTAAGTTATATACCGAGCCTACCGTGGCCGAGCGCCAATGAGCGAGCCCAGTTGGCCGAGATACAGAGCCTAGTATGGCCGAGCGCCTATGAGCGAGCCTACTACGGTAGAGCAGTTATATATACACCGAGCCTTATAAGGCCGGACAGTTATTTTACTTACTGTATCGAGAGAGTTGAGTCAGTATTAGCAGGTAAGCATATCTTCAGATTATCTTTGACTTCCAGTTTCTTTCAGTTGTTATATTATCAATTTAGTTCAAATTTTAGTATATTTCCTTAGATACTCGGTACATTATTTCATACTGACGTCCCTTTTCTGGGGGCGATGCCTTTCATGCGTGCGGGTTTAGACAGACAGACGAGTAGACCTCCTTATTAGGTATTGCCTGAGGTTCAGCTTGATCAGTAAGCTCAATACCCTTCGAAGTTACCGGGTCTAGAGATTTATGTACATATTATATATATATATATATATATATATATATATATATCCGTCATATCCTGTCAGTTAGTGCAGTATGCTGGGCTTGTAGGCCTTTTATGTATATTTTGTTGGTTTACCAACTGTAGTAGTTATGATAGCCTTGTTGGCCCAACATTATATTAATGATTAGTCAGCATTTTCAATTGTCTTGCAATGTGGCCCATGGCTAAAGTATGATATTATATGTTCAGAGTCCCTTAGTCGCAAGTTGGTACGCAAGGATAGGTGAGGCACCGGGTGTCGGTCTCGCCCCGAGGTTCGGAGAGTGACATAAAAACCTAAGGGTTACCTTACTTCGAGTACGAGAAAGCACTCACTTGATAGTAAAAGCTATACTAGTTTGCTTTCGATCGAATTGCCTAAACCTCGGGCCTTAGAATACAATTTCATAAGGAGGAAAGGAAGAAAAATTTCACAAGGCATAAAGGAAGAATTTTTTTATATATATGTCAAAAAGTTATTTACAAGGGCAGCATGGCCCAATCGAAATTCTATACAAAAAGCCAAAACAACATTAAAAGAAGCATGAGGAAAAAATACAAATTCTAAGGGCCTAGTCTTCCCCGGGAGCAACATCTTCACTCTCGGGGACTTCTCCACTCTCGAACCTACTCATGCTCTGGGAATCGTCATCAACAGGAAAGGCCAACACTTTGGATTCAGCTTTAATCTCTTTTTCACTCTCGATCTTGGCAGTAAGATCGAAGCCATGAGCGTGGATCTCCTTGAGGGTCTCCCTTCGGACTGGAATTTAGCATGCTTGGCAACCCAGTGTGCTCGATCCTGAGCAACTTCAACAACCTCTTTTGCTCGAACTTAAGCGGCTTCGGTTTCAGTTCGGTAGATGGACACAATCGCATTAGCATCAGCCTTGGCCGCTTCAACCTCAGATTTGGCCGCTGCAAGTTCTGTGACTAGCTTCTCTCGATCGGAAGTTGCTTAACCCAATCGAGACTGGAAATCCTCAATTTTCTTGGCTTGTACCGAGTTTTTCTCTTTCATATGTGGAGTTGGTTTTCAACTGAAGACAATTGAGCTCGGGCAACCTCCTTTTCTGAGGCAAATCGATCCATGTTTTTCTTCGACGCTATGGTCTCCACCTTCACTGCATCCACTTCCTCACAAAGTTTCCCGATTATATCGAGCTTTTGCTGGACCTGTGGGATCGAACTGTTAGCCACCACGCCCAAATCAGTGTCTTTAACTTCTAATATTTTTTTTACCTGCTCGGCCAGATCAATTTGTTCTTTCTGAGCCACTTCCAGTTCAGCACGAAGGCCCTTTGCTTCCTCTTCTCTTTTCTCACTGAGAATCTTGAAGGCGTCTTTCTCCTCAGTAAGCCCTCGTATTTTGGCCTCATATCGGCTCAGGTGATATTGAAAGAAAGCTTCATGATGAAGCACCGAGGCCTACAAAAATAAAAAAGAAAGAATTATACGAAAAGATAAACTCAAGTATGAAAATTGATATTGACAAAGAGAGTAGAGGCTTACCCGGTTCAGATCCTGTTGGGCCTCGTTAAAAAGACAAGGTGCTCCCACCTCGTCCATCAGAGCTTGGTCTTACTCCATAACTAAACTCCGAAGGTAACTAGCCACACCTACGGGAGCTGCAAGAACTCATGTATCTTTCGGGATCGTGATAATAATCGTTCGTTTGCACCCAGGATCGACACTAGGGGCCGGGAACTGGTTGGTCAATCTGAAACTCGAGGAAGCCTCGCCCGAACTCTTCCTCAGCACCTCTAAATCGCTCAGACCAGCGACATCGTTGATCCCAACAAAATAACCACGGAAAGGATCCTCCTCTCCATGGATCCCTTCTACGTGAGAAGTCTTCACGGCTCGAGCCTCCTGAATCATTTCTTCGGAGAATGAAGGAAACGATGGGGAGTCTATGATTTCTATTGCCCCAAGTACATCTTTTGGGGCATTCTCTTTGTCTCGAGAAGCGCTGAGCCCGACCTCCACATCAACATCCACCGCCTCCTCAGCAGCCCTCTCGCCCCGAGGTGAGGCACCTTCGACTCTAGCCGGCTCAGGGACTTCGGACGAATCTTCTCCTGGGACCTTATCAGGTCGGGGTAGAATGTTTTCAGCTTCCATGACTCAGTGACCCTTTGAGTCTCGGTATTAGCTCGTGTTCGGGATACCAGCCCAGAATCATCTTCTTCTTCTTCTTCTTTTTCCTCCCTTAGAAGTTGGACTGACTCCATAGTCAGGGGGATAACGTTCTTCTTGGGTTTGCGATCCGCTCTCTTTTTGGGATCTTTCCCCTCGAAGGTCGAGGTCCTCTTCCTTTTGCTCTCCTTCACCCGCTTCGAGATAGGTGGTGAGGTTTCTTCATCACCTGACGGGGGCCTCATCGTCGTATCTTTCCTGAGACCTCCAAAAGAAGAAACTGAGTAAACTCGGAAAAGTGTTAAGAAATGACCAAATCGTTAAGTCAGGAACAAGGCTTACAATGATTTTTGGTTTCCCGTCGGCCCTTTGATAAATTGCACCATGCACGCTCGGCATGTGTTGATGTCGAGACCAGGATCCTAACCCAACTCTTGAGATGAGGAACTACACCTGGCATCCAGGTAGCGGCTACACCGGGAAAAACACCGATAAAGGAAGATGAAGAAGTGAAAATAACAAACAAAAATTAAAAACAGAGTCATACTTACATTTCATATTCCATTTATCGGGAAATGGCATACTATCAGTCGAAATTAGGTCCGTGGTCCTCACTCAGACGAACCGGCCCATCCAACCCCAATATTTGTCTTCATATATGCTCGAAATTAGCGCCTTGGTGTCCCGTCGTTGGAGCTGTATTAGCCCACCCCGATAAAGTCGAGGGCTATACAATCTTATGAGATGATCAAGGGTGAAAGGGAGCTCGTCGACTTTGCTCACAAAGAAGCGGAGCAGTATCACGATCCTCCAGAAATAGGGGTGAATTTGGCCGAGGGTCACCTGGTACTTCTTGCAGAAGCCTATGATGACCGGATCAAGGGCACCCAATGTGAAAGGGTAAGTGTAAACACTCAAGAAACTTTCCATATGGGTAGAAATCGCTTCTTCTAGGGCCGGTATCACGACCTCTTTGTTTCCCCAGTAGCAGTCTTTCTTCACTTGGTCAAGGAAACTTTTGTATATTGAGCATATGTATCTCGATACCTGTTCGCATCGACCAGGGGCCGATGAGGTTTTCTCGACTTTGAAGTCGGAACTCATGACACACCCAGAACAAACTTGTCAGGGCGTGGCTCTGCCATTTTTTTCTCGCCGTCCGGCTGAGACGGGAAAGCGGTTTCTTTCTTCAGAACAATTTTTGACGTCTTAGCCATTTAGTTTTTATGGGAAAAGAATAATAAAGATTGTAATATTTGGTATTTTAGAAGGAATAAACGGTTAGACTCAAAGACCTGAATATAGGAAGCTTTGAAGAATGCAAAGAACTATGGAGATTAGAATGAAAGAGATTTAAAGTAAAGTTTGAAAGAATGGAGAAAGGATCTAATTGTTGGTTTCACGGCGACAATTCAAAGCTGGTTGTGGTCGACCATCGACTGACGCACATTAAATTCCTGGGGAACCGTACCGATAGGACATTTTGGTCCCCTCTATCCCTTATGTCACGTTGCTTACATCATGATAAACCAGGGTGAATTTCAGAGACTCAATTCGTTTCTCATCATCTTACTTCTGAGAAAGAAGGGGACTGTCTGTATACGGTCAAAATCAAGCTTGTCTAATTTCTTATGACTGATTGAGACCGGGATGACAGACCAAAGGTCCAACCTCACGTTGTATCGAGCCATGGCGTGGAGATGGATTATAGAGTTCATGAACCAATGACCGATCGAGATCGATACCAGCCGAGATCAAAACCGAAGCGGGATAAAGATCGAGAGAGATCGAAGGAAGCCTGCTAAGTCGAATAACAGAAAGCCGAGATATCCGTGATCGGGCAAGGAGCGTGGTGGAAATCTCGGCACATATAAGTCAGGACCAGTTAATTAGACAATCATGAGATTTCCTTCTGTATTTATAATTGTACCATAAATAGAATTCCTCTACTATATAAAGGGGGTTCTAATCATTTGTAACGATCACATTCACGCATAATAAATCAATATAATACATTTTCTCTCTTAAGTTCTCTTATTCTGCTGTTCAGTTTATCCTTTCAATTAGACATTTATTTGGTTCGAGGGCGATCCAGCTCGAGGGCCAAACTACACTTCATATCTATTTGCTTTATTATACAGTCAATTTCTAACATTAATTCCCATATTTCTCAATTTTTGCCAAGTGAAATCACGTATCCTTAAAACCACTTATAAATTTAATTGTTATCCGATTTTCAGGGGTAAACACCTACATATTTGTAACGACCCGGCCGATCGTTCCGTGAGATTTACCCCGTTTCCCCTATTTCTGCTTGATCATATATTGCTTAGCCTGTTTATGTTGTGTTGGGTCAGTTGGTTTGGGTTCGGAGTAGTCATGGTGAGAATTAAGGCATTTAATCTCTTAAAGTAGCCTAATAGTTGAAAAAGTTAACTAAGAGTTGACTTATTGGTAAACGACCTTGGAATGAAGATTTTATTGCTCGGATAGCTTCGTTAGGTGATTTGGGACTCAGGAGTGTGTTCGGAATGAAATTTTGATATCCGGTGTAGAATTAGGCTTGAATTGACGAAAGTTATTTTTTGGCGATTTTCGATCGGCAGTGGAAAAGATGCTATCGGGGTCGGGATGGTATTCCGGAAGTTGATTCCGTAATGTCATTTTGGATATGTGTGCAAAATTTCAAGTCAATCGGAGGTGTTTTAGTTGGTTTCGGCATTGTTGGCGAAATTTAGAAGTTTCAAATTTCATAGGTTTGAATTTGATGTAATATTTATGTTTTCATGTTGTTTTTGGTGTTTCGAAGGCTTGACTAAGTTTGAATGATGCTATGGGGTGTGTTGTTATGTTTGGTTGGGGCCCTGAGGGGCTCGGGATTGATTTCGGATGGTTGGCGGAGTTTTGAACTTAGGGTTTTGCAGCAAATGGCTGCTGGTGTAAAGCTTCTGGTGTGGCCGCACCTGCGGATGGGTAGCCGCAGGTGCGAAGGTCCATGCGCAGGTGAGAAAGGAGGCTAGGCAGGAGGTGTCCGCAGGTGCGAAGAGTTGGCCGCGCCTGCGAAGCCGCATGTGCGGAGAAGAGATCGCAGGTGCGAGAATTGATCCGTTAGTGGGGTTTTGAAGGTGCGCACCTGGGACCGCAGGTGCTGATTAGCTGGGCAGAATAGTATAAAAGAGTGCCTCCGCGAAATTTTGGTTATTTTACTATTTTTGCATGCGGTTGGAGCTTATTTGAGGGCAAAATGAAGATAGAATTCGAGGGTCTTCAGTGGAGGTAAGTTCCCGGATTATTAAAGTCGTTTCTATGCTATCTTGTTCGGATTAGGCTTGTAATTTGAAGGATTAAAGTAGAATTTTTTTTTGAAAAATGGGAGGAGGATTGGAGAATTCTTTTGGCGATTTTGGGTAGGAAATTGTGGTCCGATTGTGGTGTTCTTGGTATGTGTAGAATCATGAGAGGACGAGGTTTCTAGTGATGTAAATTTTATCGAATTCCGAGACGTGGGCCCGGGGCTCGGGTATGGCCGAATTTCGAGATTTTTGTGTAAATTGATAGTTTTCGATTGGGTTGTGTTCCTTTAGCATATATTGATGATTTTAAACTGGTTTTGTTAGAGGCGGAGCAATCAGGAGCAAATTTGACGGGCAAGAGCATCGCGGATTAGTGTTGTGGACCGGTGGAGGTAAGTAATTGTTATAAATCTTGTCCCGAGGGTATGAAACCCCGGACTTCATATTTCTCACTATTTTTAGAACGGCGCACATGTCGGATGACGAGTATGTGGCGCACACTGATTTTTGGATTGGACTTGGTCCTCTACGCGACAACTATTGAGTTGCGTATTTTCCTCTAAACCATATGTTAAATTGTGTTCTAAAGACAATTGCTATATTTGGGCTATAAGCCATGTTTGGGCCTCGTGCCGACTTGTTTAAACACCTTGGGGGCCTTTTTACTGTTTATTTATGATTTCACTCAGTCACATTGTGCTTACTATTTTTGAAACACAGCCTGATTTACACTACTTTGAGATTTAAAAATGATGTTTTGGGTCGAGTACCCCGTTTACTGATACGCCCGAGGGGCTTTTGAGATGTTCTGACTGAGTGAGGCTGAGGTCCTAATTGTGAGGATATGATACTCCACGAGGTGGCTTGATATTAGCGCTTGGGCTAAAGGAGCCCCTACAGAGTCTGTACACATCCCCAGTGAGCGCAGGTACCTACTGAGTGTTGAGTGCTGAGTGCTGAGTGCCGAGTGATGAGTGATTGGGAGACATGAGTGTTATTGAGGTTGCCCGAGGGGCTGATACTGAGTGGATGTGAGGTGCTGAGTGATGTTCTGCCCGAGGGGCGATTTATGATTCATGTTTTTGCCCGAGGGGCTACTTATGATTTATTTCATTTTGATACTAAATCTTTCGGTTTGAAATTGTTGAAAAATACATTTTTAAAAGAATTTTTTGAAGTTGGTTTTAAGGCATGATGATTTCATATATCTATGTATATACTGTTGGAAAGAAAGGCTGTGCATATTGTGAATTGATGATATTGATTTTTATGTGTTTTCTTGCCGCTTAGACTTGATTTATTTTCATTACTATTGATTTGGCATACTCACATTACTCCCTGCACCCCTGTGTGCAGATTCAGGTGCAGATACCGAGCATTAGCTATTTGTTCCATGCGGAGACGGAGTGCGGTATATAGAGGTAGCTGTTCAACGTCCGCAGCATCTCTGTTTTCCCTTCTTTGTTGTATCTAGCTATTCGTTCGGAGGTTTTGTATTATAATAGTATACCTTTTGGCATATTTTTCTTAGATTCTCATGACATGTTGTCTCTAGGTTTTGGGGTTTGTTGGACTGTTTAACTATTTATTTTGCCTAATGGATTTAGTAAATTCTATATACTTTATGAAAATGCTTGCAATTGGTTGGGATTTTGGAAAGAAGCTGTAAATAAGTGATTGGCTAGCCTAGTTCCACGATAGGCGCCATCACGGCCGGTTTTTGATTTTGGGGTCGTGATAGTTTGGTATCAGAGCCTAGGTTACATAGGACTCAACGGTCATGAGCAGGTTTAGTAGAGTCGTGCGGATCGGTACGGAGACGTTTGTACTTATCTTCAAGAGGCTGCAGAACTCTTAGGAAACATCTCTATCTTTCTAGAACTCTTGCTAATCTATTGATCCTTGAAATCTAAACTTACGTTGTTTCATTATCTCAGAGATGGTGAGGACACGCAATACCAATCAGGGTGAACAGACACCAGTTAGACCAGCGAGAGCTTGAGGCCGCGGTCGAGGCCGTGGTAGAGGTAGGGGCCAGCCCGCGCAGCAGCCGGGACAGTACCACAGGATCCCCCTATCATTCAGGATCAGGTTCTCGCCGATGGTGCTCCAGAGGGATAGGCTTAGGCACCGACAGTGCCTATTGTTATTCCGGGTCTTCAGGAGACCTTAGCTTAGATATTGACAGTGTGCAGCAGTTTGGCTCAGGAAGTAGCTATGTCTACTACTGCCACCGCAGCTCAGGCCGGGGGAGGCAATCAGACTCCAGCTGCCCCGACACCTGAGCAGGCTGTACGGAGTATTCAGGCACCGGGAGAAGCCCCAGCTCAGCCGGTTGCTCCGGTCCATGATTATGTGGTCCCTGCTATGCCTAAGGATGAGCAGCGCAGGTTGGAGAGGTTCAACAGACTTCAGCCTCCGACTTTCAGCGGTACAGAGGGCGAAGATGCCCTTAGGGTTTCTAGATAAGTGCCAGAGGATACTATGTACTGCTTGTATTTTGGAGACCAGTGGGGTCTCATTTGCTACATTTCAGTTTGCGGGTGCTGCTTTTACTTGGTGGGAGTTATTCGAGAGGCGTAGGCCGGTTGGTTCAACACCTCTCACATGGAAGCAGTTCTCCACGATCTTTTTGGAGAAGTATGTTCCTCAGTCCCATAGAGAGGAGCAACGTAGACAGTTTGAGCAGCTGCGCCAGAGAGTTGTCAGTTACTCAGTACGAGATGAGGTTTTCCGAGTTGGCTAGGCATGCTTCTGAGATTGTCCCTACTAATAGGGAAAGGGTTAGGAGGTTTGTAGATGGTCTTACTTATCAGCTCTGGCTATTTATGAATCGGGAGAGAGTATCTGATGCTTCATTCGAGCAGGTTATTGACATAGCTAAAGATATTGAGTCGGTTCACCGCCAGGAGCGGGAGGAGAGGGAGGCCAAGAGGCCTTGTGGATCGGGCAGTTCTAGTGGTACTCCCTACAGGGGGCAGTTTCAGCATGGTAGAGGGCGTTCATTCAGGCCTCCTCAGTCAGTCTGCCCAACGTATAGTGGTGCATATTCCGGGCATGGTCCCCGTGGTTCTCAGCCAGGCCGTAATTCATTTGGTTCCCTCCCAGCTCAGAGTGCAGCTCGAGCACCACCAGTTCAGAGTTCTTCTATGCATGAGTCTTCCAGTGGCCTTTCTGGTGCTAGGGGTTTCTATCAGACCCCGCCTCCATCTCCAGGGAGTTGTTTTAAGTGTGAAGAGTTCGGGCACATGTGGAGGTAGTGTACCCGTCGTTCCGGTGGTTCTTCTCAGCAGAGGGGCTATCCATCGACTTCAGCTCCAGTTACTTCACCACCCGCCCAGGCAGCCAGGGGTGGTAGTTAGTCAGTTAAAGGCCGCCCTAGACGGGGAGGTCGAGCAGGTGTAGGTCAGGCCCGTATGTATGCATTTCCAGCCAGGCCAGATGCTATGGCCTCAGATGCAGTGATCGCAGGTATTGTCTCAGTCTGTTGCCGAGATGCTTCGGCTTTATTTGACCCTGGTTATACATATTCCTATGTTTCTTCATATTTTGCTCGTTTTCTGGATATGCCTCGTGAGTCTCTAGTCACCTCTGTTCATGTGTCGAATCTGGTGGGCGATACTATTGTTGTGGACTGTGTGTATTGGTCGTGCATGATATCTATTGGGGGTCTGGAGACCCGAGTGGACCTACTGTTACTCAACATGGTCAATTTTGATGTGATATTGGGCATGGATTGGTTATCTTAAAGCCAAGCCTGCCCATGCTATAGCTGGGCGTTTGGTGCTTAAAGCCAGGCCTGCCCAGGCTATAGCTGGGCGTTTGGGACTTAAAGCCAGGCCTGCCCAGGCTATAGCTGGGTGTTTGGGGCTTAACTCCTGGGGTCCCTGGTCCGGTCAATTCCGAGTTTTGAAGGTTTTAAGTG
>ML353993.1:0-79933 GCA_005239505.1 Nicotiana paniculata | reverse complement strand
GTTTATTTATTTATTTATTTTATTATTTCCAGAATTGTTTTACAAATACAGAGAGTTAACAGGGAGTAATAGGAAACAAATCGAAAATCATTTACTTACCAGCAGGATGTCTGATTCGAAAGGTCAATGAAATTGAGTTATCATCATTCTTCTTCCCCATTAACTTAAATTCATTGTTCTGATGACATCTCTGGAATTCCAAAACTGGAACGCGAGGACTTCCACAAGTAGAGTCTGTACACATAGATTGGTTATACTCTGAATCCACATCCATGGAATGTGGTAAAGGTTTCGACAAACTCAAAGATTTAGGACATTGCTTAGGTAAATGAAATGGATTATGGACAGACTCCTTCAAGTTTTCGCATTGAAGAAACGGATCTTTCAGGAGGTCCTTGGCCGACAACCTCTCGGATGCTACAACCAAACATTTTTCAATGAATCCCTTGACTTCAGAATCAGTAACCTTGCCGAGGGAAGCAGGTTTAATGCCCTGATAACGCAAAGTTCTTTAGTTTGAAGAATGACACAATTTCAAGTAGAGAATACAATTTAAGCATCAAATTATTGAACTTACTGAGCTAACTTTCTTATAAATTTGAGCAGGATTCTTGCACTCGCTGTAAGGGTACTCAAAAGTTACCATTTCCAGCATACACATTCCGAAGGAATATATATCCACTAGTTCATTATACTCTTCTTCGTAGAGCTCTGGGGCCATAAATTCGGGGGTACCTTTATATAGCAATAGAGAATGTCATTACTCCAGAAGAAATCTTGTCTAAAAACAAGGACGACAACAAACTCAGTGTAATTCCACAAGTGGACGAAATCTTGTCTAAAGTTAAACTACAGGAAATAACCATACCAATAACACTCTTGGCAGTACGCTGCTCCATAATCGTCGCTAATCCAAGGTCCCCAATCTTGATTTCCCCATGATTTCCATTGACAAAAATATTGTCGCATTTCAAGTCCCTGTGAATTATAGGCGGGTTCTGACTATGGAGATAGTCCAAACCTTGGAGAACCTGCCTTCCCCAATTCTTTATAGCCTTCATATCGACACTTTGATACTTCTTACGATATCTATAGCCATGAAATAAATTAGTACTTTAAGAGAATGTAATAAGCAAATGAAGAAAATGAGAAATTAAACTATCAAGAAAACTCACTGTCTCAAGTTCCCTGACGTGAAGAGCTCAGTGATCATGTTAACTGTCCTCTTCTTGTCATCAATCCATGAATCATATAACTTCATTATATTTTCATGTTTCAACTGTCTCAGAAGATGAACCTCTGAATATAATTTTCCCAAACTTTCTGGTGACAGCAACACATCATCGATTTTCACTCGGCTCCATGCAACTTCAGTTCCCTCAAGTAGGTCAAATGCCTTGTACCTAAAACACAATTCCCTCACATATCAAAATCAACAACAAGACATCAACAGACCTTACCCCTATAATAGAGAGGCTGTTTCCGATAGACAATTTCAGAGATCAAAATGAAAATAAAAAAAATAAAACGAGACAAAGTTGAGGAACATACACAATCTTGAATGCTCCCTTGCCCAATACTTCATTATACTGTAGGAGAAAACAAATTCAGGTGCTATAAATATAAAGGATTGTCAATGAAATGATACTTTTGAATCTGCTAAAACAAAGTAAACAAATAACAACAAATGCAGGTGCTGCTATAAAGAGACTCCCATATCCCCTTTCTTCTTTTCTTATAATTAATATCTATCCAACAACAACAACAACAAACCCAGGTAGAGAGACTGTTTTCGGTAAACCTTCGGCTCCAAGAAAACATACAAATCACAACAATATGGAGAAGAAATACAGCAGTGTAGAAGTCAGGAAACAATAAGTAGAACAACCAAATCACGAGCTATATCAGGTACTAATAGAATTTTAAGCATATGAAAATACTAAAATACGTCATTCCTTAATAACAAGACAAATACCAGCTACGCCTTATTTAGTATTTTATAGTATAACAATATAGGAATAGAAAATGCAGTCTGAACTTGATAAGAGCAGGATATTATTTCGAGTAATGGTCGTCCTGCCATATAGTATATGAAAGATAAGTAGATCAGCATATATTTAACCATGCTCGTGCAGATGATCATGGCCGTCATATTCTATACAACATTACTACCAAGAATTTAATCAAATTTCTTTCCCTTCTTCTGGTGAGCAAACCACTGCCAATGTGTATAACTCATCAATGCCAATAATATTTCAAATAAAGCAACATTGACATTGTTTTCTAATAATCAAAACCAGCCAAGGAATTATTGAATTGCAGGTTCTTGATTTGCTCTGACCATTTGCTGTTTTGGAAAAATCTTTATTTGCATCTCAGCTGAGACCACCTCAAATTCTGCCTACATTGTGATAATCTTCTGATAAAATTTGAACTTTTGCATTTGACACAAGCCATCAAACTTAAATAACAGGAAATAACATCTAAACACGGGAAAATTGCAATTTTGTTCCTCATGAAATCCAGCTTAGAAAATTGAACCTTCAACAACTCAAATCATGTGCTTTTCAGTCAACAACTATCAAACATTTCCAAACTTAAACTAAGTTTTAACTGTTAAACAACATCGTCGCCTCAGCCTGAACAAGTTGCGGATCATGTTTCTTTATTTAAGATCAACTTATGCCATCGTCAATACCACCAATAACAACAACAACAACGATCCAGTATAGTCCCACAATAGTAATAACAATAACAATATTGGAAATTCTCTATAATTTTAATGGCATATAAATCAATGATAAGGTCAAAATACTCCTAGAAAACAATAGGTTCAAAAACAGCGTGCTAACAAGCCAAAATCTATCAGCTAGTAAACATGCCAAAACCTATTTTCAACTAGTAGATATGAATCTTTTTCTTCCATCGTGTCCTATCATTAGCTAAGTCTGCATTTATTCCAAGAAATTATAGATCTTTCGAAACAACTTCATTTTCATGTGATTTAAATGGTAAACCATGTGACGTATTTTGTTGGTAACATCTTATTTTAAATCAACACTTAAAATCACTAGAATAATACATTATCACACTACTAAAAATCCCACTTTAGTGATGCGGATTACTTAGGGACGTCCCTCAATAACAAGGCTTTACTGACAGGAGACCATCAGTACATGGTCGGTAGGTAAATCGCTCCTCAGTAAAAGCAACCAACGGAGTCTCTCAATAACTATGTATAGACCCCATCGCACATCATACTGACAGAAATCTCTCGGTATATTATTAAATAATATGATATTAATAACAAAACAAAAAAAACAATAGGAATTAGAGATCAATTAATTACCCGCACATATCGACCATTGGGGTCTTTCTCAACGTAGTCATTTTGCATGTACTGTGCCTCATTATTTGTACAACATCCTAAAGGATCCCCATTCTCAATTCCAATTCCAGCCCCCGAAATCATTCTGTTCAACAACCAAACAGCAACAAGACAAGACAACGAAGAAGAACAAGGAAAGGAAAAGGGAGAAAAAAAAAGACAACCTATTAATATTCAAAGGCAAACAAGAATTTTTTCAAGAAAAGGTGAAGTTCTTGCATGTCTCAAAAGACCACGTAGGAAGAAACACACAAGGAAGATAGTGTCGAACGTGTGTTGGTGGAACATTTTCTGTCGTCGGAATCGGCTTTGGGAATTGTGAATAGAAGCAATAAGGGCATTATTAAGATCGACAAAATTATAATTATAAGTCGATGACACGCAGATTGTATTAGATGTCGACATTGACGAGGACAACAACAATCTTGTAGTACTCACGACTATAATAACACAACTCTCCATTATACCACGAATTTCTTGATGTGTTCTTCATTCAACACACACCTCTTCTCTTTCTCAAGTGTTCTAACAAAAAAAAGAAAAACAATTAAAGGATTTTAAGCCAACACTAGTCTTTTTATGTTAAATAATAAATATAGATGAGAAAAGATTAATGGGATAAAGGATGGAACGAAAAAGTTGGAGAGAAGGAAGGAATCGTTAAGTGGAATTGATGAAAGATATAATAAGAGACCAAACACTTGTGCGATCGGTCTCTGTGTTTAAATAGAAAAAAATAAAAAATACGGAATTGGAAAAAATTAAACAAATTAATTTTCAGTCTAACGCTCTCCCAACTGAGCTACCCCCACTTGCTATTCTATTCCCAATTCATTAACTTAATATATGTTAATTTTAAATTATCTGAATTTTGCAATTCTATGTGAATTTTTTTTAATATATAGAGCTTTCGTTTTGTTTATTAGATATTTTAATTTTAATGTAAAATCAAATTAATCTTGTTGCTTTGGGTTCTATATTTAATAAACGGATCATCAATAGAAAGAATATGATTTCGATTAGAACGAGTGGAATAATTAACTAAACAACCCAACGTACTTACTTTATACATGCCTCATTGTTAACTCTATAAAAATCATTCACTACCAAAAAAAAAAAAAAAAAAAAAAAAAAAAAAACTACTGGACTTAGCCTATCCAAATTGGTTCATATTTTTTTAAAATAATTCTTGGAGAATAAATATCTTGTGTATAGAGGAAAAATGTGTAAATTGTTTTATTTGGAAGATTTGTGGGTGGAAGAAGATTTTTTTCATAAATTAACACCCTATAGTACCTTTATCCAGAAAAGTACTCATTGAACAAAACTTAGTGAATCGTGTTTTTTTAAAAGAGTTTATAAGAAATTCAGAAATTGTTTTACAGAGTCTAATGCCGCCTAACTGTTTGGATACAATAGAAAATGACCAGAATAGTAACTGAAAAAAAAGAAGAGAAAGATTAGGTATTAGTTGAAGCAAGTAGATTCATTTTCATTTTAAAAATTACAATTTGCTTAGTGACTTTGTTAAATATTGTTGTTTCCAAGTTAAATTAATTAAAAAGCCTTACTTTATTGTATTATGAGATTTAGCCGCCTTCCAATAATATCTAAACAGATTAGTATATATATTATCGGTAAAAGTTTAACTGATATCCACCAATAGTGTAAAGTTTTTTTGTTTTTTCTTCTTACTATGAGATGGTCATATGGAAAGAAAAAGAATATCTCTTTACAGTGAATGATCTTACAAAGACGTAGAAAGCTCAAATCTTTACGGGGTATTATCACTCTTATCCCGTATTAGAAATTATTTATATTTAATAATCGAAAAAATTTATAAATTTTTTATATATAACATACAGAATATATATACATACAAAAATATACATATGGCGGCTATTATTGCGACTATGATAGAATAATGAAAACTTCAAAGCCCATAATTCATAAGCAAGAAAATATAGGGAATAATTATGTTGGGGACCTGATGTTGGTACAGACTATGTATACCGAAAAAAGTAATTACTCCCTATGGATATTGGCTCAAAGCAAATGAATAGAAGATATATTACTTTGCTTATAAAATTCTACTATCACTACTAGATATTGGCGGAATATCGCCCAGTCCGACCGAAAGCAAAAACGAAATCGGTCGAAAACAAAGTTACTTGGTCGCAAATGTCAAACAACAAATTTGTATACTGTCAAAATCGGGTTTACTTAATTTTGTGTGATTAATCAAGAATAGGATAATATGATGATGTTTAGTCCCGTGTTACATCAGATCGCGATATGAAGATATATTGTCAATCTCGTAATTCCAGGAACAATTGAGACCGTGACCAGCCGAGGATGGGACTAGACATGATAGGCATCGAGCAAGACTGAAGAAAGCGTGCTGAGTCGAATAACGGAAAGGCGAGATATCCGCGATCGGACAAGGATTGTGGCGGAAATCTCGGCACGTATCAAATCAAGACCGATTATTTAGCCAATCATAGGATTTCCTTCTGTATTTAGAATTGTACCACAAGTAAAATTTAGAATTGTACCACAAGTAGAATTCTCCTACTATATAAAGGGGGTTCTAATTATTTGTAATCATCTCATTCGATATAACAAAGCTATTTTACATTTTCTCTCTTAAGCATTCTTGCTCTGCTGTTAAATTCATACTTCTCAATAACACACTTATTTGGTTCGAGGGCGATCTAGCTCAAGGGCCAAACTGCATTTTATATTGATTTGCTTTATTTTATAGTTAATTTCTAATATCAGCTTTCATATTTCTCAATTTGTGCCTAGTGAAATCACGTATCCTTAAAAATACTTATGGGGAATGTGCCAAGTGAAATCACGTATCCTTAAAACGACAAATGCGAGCAGCTCTATTCCGTCTTATTCCCATGGCAGTTCATGAAATGGGGAATGTACATCGTCGGCCCTCTCCCATCGACCCCAGGTAAAGCTCAACTTATTTTATTTATGACTGATTATTTTTCTAAGTGGGTTGAAGCACAGGCTTCCGAGAAAGTCAGAGAAAAGAAAGTCATAGACTTCATTTGGGACCACATTATATGTCGATTCAGATGCCTGCCGAGATTGTATGTGATAATGGATATCGGCAGCATAAGTGACTAAATTTCTCTAGGATCACAAGATTAAAAGAATTTTATCAACACCTTATCATCCCAGCGGGAATGGACAAGCCGAATCGACCAACAAAACCATTATTCAGAATCCTAAGAAGAGATTGACCGACGCCAAAGGAAAGTGGAGAGAGATATTTACCGAGGTTCTTTGGGCATACCGCACAACGTCAACGCCGTTCTCGTTAGTCTATGGCGCCGAAGCTCTTATCCCGATCGAGGTTGGAGAACCTAGCACCAGGTTCCAATATAAAACAAAAGAATCAAATAACGAGGCCATGAATACGAGCCTAGAATTATTGGAGGAAAGACGCGAAGCTGATCTCGGTCAAACCCACACCACAATTACGTAGTGAGGCTCTCGATGCAATAATAAACCCTACGAAGGTCGGGATCGAATACACAGGGAGTTAGAATATGGGACTAGGTGTATATCTAGTTTGATTGTATGTTTTGACTCAAATTACACTTCCAGAATATTGATTGGTATTCTACTTTTACTTTGTTCTATTGTATGCTAGTATAAAGCTAAGTACAATATTTTTGGTTTTTTGTTATTTTTCAAATGATAAAAGGATCAAGGGTCGTGACTTCCACCTAGTTGGTTACCTAATGGGTTGTAAACTCTAGGGCAAGCTTGATTGGTCGGGGTTGTAATATAGCAATCACACTCGGGTACTCACTCTATACCTCTTGGTAGTTTGAGTGATTTTGCCCAATTTGACTTTCTCAAGCCCAAATGGGTATTTGCACAAAACACGTGATAATAGCTCAAGTCGGGTCTTACTATCTCTAGATTCAACCCTTTAATTGGGACTATCAATTTCTTGAGTTCACCCCAATTTCTTGTTAGCCAAGTTTTCCTAGACTTAGTCTCTCTTTCTCAAGTAGAGGCTAAGTCAATTAGGCACGAATCAATGTTTGCAACCACTAATCCTTGAGTTCTATCAAGAACTAGGCTAAATATCACTAACCTAATCACAAAAAAAGACCTAATTCAAACACCCACACAAGGGTTGAGTCACAACCCTAGCTAAAAATTTAGCTACTCATGAAAATTATAGAAATTAAAGAAGAAATAAAGATAGAATCCATAATAATTAATTATGGGATGAAAATCTAGTGTTTTGAGAAAAAGCTAGTAAAAAATTACTTAAAGCAGCAAAGAAAAACGGCCAGGTGCTCTTACAAAGACAAAACTTAACCTAAAATGATAAAAAATCCTATTTATACTAAGCTGAAAATATCTAACAAAAATGCCCATGCGGAGTTGTGTGACAACATAATTCTGAGTGCAGTCTGCACTCTGAGCTTGACTGGTCAACAGGGCTTTCTGCGATCGAATAAAAGTGAGATGCGACCGCACTTCATCTAGGTGTACGGGCCGCACATTTCTGAGTGCGGAAGCATACTTGGCTTGACCTGGAATCTGGACTTCACTTTGCGGACCGCACAAAAGTGAGTGTCGCCGCACCCTTGGCTTTTGCGGCCGCACAAAAATCGTGCAGATAACATATCTTCAATTGGCATTCTCTGAATCTCTTCTTATGCGATCCGCGTATTAGTGAATGCGGCCACACATTGGCTTCTGCGGCCGCACAATAATTGTGCGGTCCACACGGCTTCAATAGCTCAAAATCAAACTCTTTGAACCTTCTCTTCTGCGGCACTAGAATTATGCGGTCCGCATACTCTGAAGCCATTTTAATAGGGATTTTTCATTGTTTGCGGCTGCACATAGTATTGTGCGGTCTGCACTCTAAGCATTTTTGCCCTGTTTTTGTCCTTATCCAATTTTGACTCCTTTTTGAGTTGATTTTCACTTTTTGGCTCGTTTCCCAATATTCCTACAAGAAATCTCATTTCATTAGTTCTCGGGGATATCTTTAAGCATTTTCGAGCTAAAACTCAAGTAAAAGAGGGCAAATAAGCGGTCAAAATCCCTACTTATAAACTCCCCCAAACTTAAGTTTTTGCTTGTCATCAATCAATTAAGGCAATTCCCACCTCCATTAGAAAAAAGGATATTTCAGTTATCCTAAGTTAAGTCAAAACATAAATCAATTGGGACCAATAATTACCCACACGTTCATGAATCATTAACAAGCCTATGATTTAAAAATTGAAGCACAAATGGCTTTAATGTGACACTTGAGCATCAATGGTTGACTTTGTTCATCAAGGAAGCTCGCACTTTCATGAAAGTCGCCGTGGATCACAAAATCCTCCTCTAATATTCTCCGGAATCTCATCTCGCTCACGAATTAAGAATTCAAAATAATGACATGAGGAAAAATCGCTCATAACTCTCAAAAGAATGTCATAAGCCCGACTCTAAGTACCATATGCTTGCCCCTCATGTAGATCATCACTAAAGTAAGCTTTCTTGGCTTGAAATCATGTAGGGCTTTTTCTGCATGTAATGAAGGCTTTTGGATTAAGGAGGATAATATCGGATTGGAATCAGTTCATCTTTCATTTAACACTTCATATTCTCTTGTTGACTCATACTTTGCCGACTCTTTGAGTAATTTTATTTTCCCTTCGGGGGAATACATAGACTTGACATCACTCTTTCTTTGTCATGCTATTCACGATCTCCTTCTTTAATTTCTCCATGCTTGTCACTTCTTCTTTATTTTGCATCTTGTCAACCCTTTCACATTATTCACTTTCTTTTTGTGTTTTTCTTTGTTCTTCCTTTCTTTTTCTTTGCTTTTGCCTCTTTTATTTCTTTTTTGTGCCTTGATACCATCTTTAAACTCCTCGTCTCTCCCCCAAACTTATGTTCTTGCCATTTGAATTACATGAGTGCTAAAGAAAATTTGGGTTTCAAGAGAGGGTCACTATAAAATGGTTAAGGGCTTGTAATGTGGTTATTGAAAAAAAGGCTTTAGGCTCAAAAGAGTTTACTAAGGATGATATCATTGGTAGGCCATGCAAAGTTTTAAAACGGTCCAAAGAGAGCCTACAATCACTTCTCAAGCCAAACTAACTTAGAATTTCTCCTAGAAACACATTCGGGGCAAGTTCTAGATCATTCACACATGTACTTAAGTTTGTAAAAAAATGCCTCAACTCTCACACAACCATATTGTTAAATAGAAAGAAGTCAAGGGCCCACAATAACTGCATTCAAGATTGAAAATCTCTACGGTTCAACTAAACCATCAGATGATTGCCTAAGTCAACACAAGATTCACAAGGTAACTAACTAGAGATATTTCTATACAAAAACTTGGTTTTAACCATAAGCGCATAGTTAAGTGAGTTGGTACAAAGTGAAACATGCTCGACTCTTTTTATTCATAACTACTATTTATTTTTACCTAAACATAAAAAACTGACTCAATTCCTTAAGAAGGCTGTCACGCCATCCATCGTTGGGAAGAGCCACCCGGTTCACACAAGACCCACCTTTGGAAAGAACCTTGGCATTAAGAAAACCAAAGGCTTATTGTTCGTTAAAACATAAGCATAAGTTAACCAATCAAAAATAAGCTAATAAAGTAATTAAGAAGCTATATTATTAGGAAAGCAAAACGAAGAAGCTATGAAATAAACTACTAAATCTAAAACAAATAAATATATACAAAAGGTATGATTATACATAACGAGGGATAAATTAAAGATAAAAATAAAAAGTAAAAAGAATATTTAAGTTATTACAGGAGTGATCAAATGTCATAACCAGTCATCCAAATCATCAAAATATCAAAATAGACCACCCTCCAGAAAAAGAGCAAGCATTGTCCCTAACGCTTAGAAAAAAAAATCATAAGAGTGTAGAGAGTAAAGAAAAAACCTATGTGGTCTCGGGGTGACTAGCAACATCACTACCCTTGGTCTCATCTAATTGAATATCCTCATCTCCGGGTGGAGGGACCACAAGGTTGGAGAGCATCCAAAGCATTTCATCGGCAGTGCGGGCAATGAGATCTGGCTTATCAGACTAGCCAGTCTCTCATGATGGTGCTGCTGGATCAGCCGACACTGATGGACCTGTCTCCATCAATAGATCAAAGGGCAAGTCACTCGCTATTTCTAACCTCTTCACCTCTTGCCTCAAACTTTCCACTGTCTTCTTTGAAGCCTGGGACTTTCTCATTTTCTCACTTGCTTGGCCAACTCCTCACTAGCACCCCCCTGAGCTACCAGAGTGTCCATGATAGTCTGCTGGTTGTCCAGGATCTTCTTCAAAGTTTCCTCCACTGAAAGCACTGCTGGGGTAGAGGAATGCGCTGTAACAGTACTGGAGATGTCCGATAGCTTAGAAGTGGCTATCTGCATCCAGTTCTTGAGGCTCGCCAAATTCTGGGAGACTCGCAACGCAGTGATAGGGTATGTAGATGAGGATGGCACTGGAACTGAATTGGGAGGTCTGAAGGATGATGGTGGTGGCATGGCGGCTATCCCGGAGGAAGACCCAGCTGCTGTGGTAGGCATGGGAGTGGAAGATGGCTCAGCAGCAGCCTCTGAACCTACCACTGCTAGCTCGTCAGACTGGCCAGTTGTGGTAGTGTCCGTCCCTTTGAACTATGGGTTGTCCGCACCCTGCAAGTGATACCAAGAAAAAGTCTTTATAGATTTTACCTTTGTGTCATATGGCCTTGGCTCCACCTTTGCATCATTGAAGTACTTTGTGAGGGTGTTCGGAAAGGGATATGACTTTTCATTCTTATGGACTGCCAATATGATCCTGGTTGATATTATAGAACCCACATTGATAGGGTACCCCACCATAATAGAGGCCACCGACACTGCTTGGGGGAGAGGGAGGTTGTTCTCATTCAAGCTGGGATTAATTCTGTTACACACAAAAGTTTGCCACCTTTAGCTTTGAAGTTGAGGGAGGCCTAGATAATAGGCAATCCTGCGGTGATCCATGGTGGTGGTGCTTCTGGGTCAGCCAAAATCTAAAGCTAGCCAAGGGCGAGCTGCTTCACCCAAAGCTAACTTCTCCAAATACTGGACCGCTTCCACTTTCTCGAACCCCACATAAGTATTCAGAGTATGGGAATCAAAGTGAACCTTCAAATTCCTCACTTTTGTCACCTTTGTTCTAGCCTCAATATGAGCTATGTTGACATAGAATTCCCTCACTAAATGTTCATTTGCATCTAAGACTGTGTGAGTGAACCACTTCACCCCTTCCGTTCCTAGAATTGCCTAAGGACGTTTGGATTATGAATATCCAAATCCTTTATCAAGAATTGTCGCTCCAGTGTGAGCGACCTTTTTTGTCCCTAACTCCATGAATCTGTTGAATGCCGTCAAGCTAACGAATCTATACTCCCATATCTCTTTCTTCTTTGTCCTTTCAGGACCACCCACACGAGTCTCACCCCCTTTACCGTCATCCGGGACGTCATCATCATCTATATCAAGCTACCAGATGGGTAGGTGAAGAAGAGGACTCAGAACCCTGGCTTCCTGCATCAGCCTCAACCGAGGAATTGTCCGTAGGCTCATTGCGCAGTTGATAGTGCCCAGTGGTTTGAGGTGGTTGGGACTGAGGTTCAGTCTCGACCTCCATAGAGTGACCCTCGGAGACTTCCCTAGACGGAGCATATTCACTGGTGTCCAGGAGTCAGGTACCTGTGTGTAGTTGCTTTCTTGCCTATTGCTTTCAGAATGGCCAATGGTAGGTTACTCTTGCCTCGACCTCGGTCTCGGGAGGGCTCACCCCTCCCTTTTGACGAATCACCTCTTCCGCGAGATCTAACCATTTTCTGTATTACAAATTACATTTCTCAGTTGAATTCAAAGAAAAGGAAACAGTTGACTCACAGTTGTAGACAAGCAGTTAGTAATGAGGAAGTACGGACCGCACAAAATTGAGTGCGGACATAGACTTCCTAGTGCGTACTGCACACTTTTTGAGTGCGACCGCATAACCTTGAGTGCGTACCGCACAATTATGGGTACGACCGCACAATTCCCAACTTAAAATTACTGGTTCTCTGAAGTTTGAGTGCGGACCACACACATTTTTGTACGACCGCATACCTCTTCTGCAGACCATTTGAGTGTTGTCCGCACATCTCAACCATATCTAACGACCCTTTTTTCCAGTTATGCGGACCACACAAAAATGTGTGCCTCCATACAATTTGAACTGTATCGGCACTGCGTTAGGGTTCTTGCCAAATTCTTAAAGTTTAAGCATGGTGTGCATAAATTGACACAATTATTTGTCTACCAGTCCCTAATGAGAATGTATGTAACTACCCACGTGATTTTGAAGCACAAATTAAGAACATTTGACATTTTTAGGTCTAAAATTAACTAAACTACTCAAAGAAATCAAAAAAAAAAAAATTTGAGAACAATGAACAAAAATGTACATGAATTGAACATATCAGTAGTGGGCGATGCAAGTAGGAATCTAGCTTGATGAAATGAGTGTGATTGTGGAACAATTTTTGGATTGCACAGTATTTTCTAGGGCTTGAGAGTCCAGAGAGCGTAAAGTGTGAATAGTAGTAGAAACCCCTATTTATACCCTAGCAAAGGCGGTGCAAGTCTGACTTGAGTGGGTCTGCATATTTCTGAGTGCGGTCCGCACTCCTTACCTAGGGTGGACAATGTTGTGCGGTCCGCATAAAATTGAATGCGGACGCATAACCTTGTGCAGTCCGCAAACTATTGAGTGCAATGGCATAATGGCCTTTTTTCTGCATATCCAACTTCAGAGAGTTGACATTTTTGGTTACCCAGTTGTGCGGCTGCACAAGGAATTTTGCGGCCGCATATTTTTGGTACGGTCTGCATGAACTTCACACTTGGACATTTTTCCAGATTTTTTATGCAATACACACTCCTGTAATTCACTTCAAAACTAGCTAGCTCAATACAAACCTATTAAAAAGTGAAGAAAAATAAGAAAATGAAAAGAAACATGGGTTGCCTCCCAAGAAGCGCCTGATTTAACGTCGCGACATGACACAAGTTACCATCAATCATTTGAAATGGAGCAACGCTACAACGTGGCCATCATCAACCTTGCCAAGATAATGTTTCACCCGGTGTCACATGTACAGCTTCAAATGGGCCACTCCACTTAGATTTCAACTTTCCCGGGAACATCTGCAATCGAGAATTGAACAATAGCACAAGATCGCCTTCTTTGAATTCTTTATTCCGAATATACTTGTCATGGAGATACTTTATTTTGTCCTTATACAAGGACGAACTTGAATATGCATGGAACCGGAACTCATCAAGATCATTGAATTGCTCCACCCTTAAGATGGCAACTACATCCCACTCAAGATTAAGGTTCTTCAAAGCCCACATAGCCTTGTGCTCAAGTTCCACCGGGAGGTGACAAACTTTCCCGAGCACTAACCGATACGGAGAAATACTAATTGGTGTTTTGTAAGCTGTCTTATAAGTCCAAAGAGCATAATTGAGTTTCTTCGACCAATCTGTCCGGTTGGCATTCACAGTCATTGAAAAAATACTCTTGATCTCCCGGTTGGAGACTTCAACCTGTCCACTTGCTTCAGGATGATAGGGGTTCGACACTTTGTGAGTGACACCATACTTGGAGATTAAAGTATCAAAATATTTTTTGCAAAAGTGAGATACCCCATCACTAATAATGGCCCTTGGAGTACCAAACCTTTTGAATATGTTCTTCTTCAAGAAAGCTACCACACTCCGAGCTTCATTATTGGGCAAAGCCACGGCTTCAACCCATTTCGACACGTAATCCACAACTACTAATATATAGGTGTTCCCATACGAGCTCACGAACGGACCCATGAAATCAATGCGCCACACATCAAAAATATCAATCTCCAAAATGGTGGTGAGAGGCATCTCATTTTTCTTGGAAATCCCACCGGCCCCTTGACATTCATCACAACGCTTGACGAGATTGCTAGCGTCCTTGTAAAGAGTAGGCCAATAGAATCCACCATATGACGAAGAGTGGCAAGCCTCAAGAATTCCCAATTGTTCTTCTTCTTGTACACATCTTCGGATCACACCATCAGTACAAATTCTGAAGAGATAGGGATCATCCCAATAGAAGTCCAGGCAGTCCCGTTTGAGATTATTCCTTTGGTTTGAAGAGAACTCATTCGATACAATACCACTCACAAGATCATTGGCCACATCGGCGAACCATGGCATCCCGTTCATAGAATTGGATATGAGTTGCTCGTCAGGAAATGAATTATTGATCTCAAGGTCATCATGTGGCCTCCCCTCCTCCTCCAATCGGGACAAGTGGTCCACCACTTGGTTTTCACTCCCTTTGCGATCTTGGATCTCAAGATCGAATTCTTGTAAATAGGAGTGGTAGTCAACTTATACTTGAGTAACTTGAATGCCTTCATACAGTCTTCATTGAAATGAAACTTGGCATCCTTCTCCAAAAGTTTGCACCAGGGGTTTACCACCATAGAAAAATCCTTGATGAACAGGCAGTAAAACCCCGCATGACCTAGAAAGCTCCTCACTCACTTCACAGAAGTAGGGGGAGGGAGTTTGGAAATCATTTCAATTTTGGCTTTATCTACCTCAATACCATTCTTGGAAATCTTGTGACTGAGGAAAATGCCTTCCTCGACCATAAAGTGACACTTCTCCCAATTCAAAACCAACTTAGTTTCCTCACATATTGCCAATACCTTGTCCAAGTTATCCAAGCACTCTTCAAAAGAATTCCCCACCACAGAAAAATCGTCCATGAAAACTCAAGAAAGTCCTCCACCATATCGGTGAAGATGGCCATCATACACCGTTGAAAAGTTGCCGGTGCATTGCATAACCCAAATGACATCCGCGAGAATGAGAAAGTGCCAATAGGGACAAGTGAAAATGGTCTTCTCTTGGTCTTTAGGAGCAATAAGAATCTAGTTATATTCGAAGTATCCATCAAGGAAGCAATAAAAATCACGTCTGGCCAACCTATCCAACATTTGATCAAGAAATAGAAGCGGAAAATGGTTTTTCCGAGTAACATTGTTGAGCTTCCTATAATCCATGCGCACTCTCCACCCGATGACAGTTCTTGTGGGGATAAATTCATTTTTATCATTTTTTATCACATTCATGCCCCCTTTATTTGGGACACATTGCACCAGCGAGGTCCACGAACTATCGAAAATGGGGTACACAACCCCGGGATCCAACCATTTGATGATCTCTTTCTTCACTACCTCTTGCATAGCCTTATTCAATCTTCTTTGATGTTCCTCGGAGGGTTTGGCATCCTTCTCCAGAATAATCTTGTACATGCAAAAGGCGGGGCTTATACCCCGAATATCCTCCAATGTCCAACCTAGTGCTTTATTCCTTCTTTGGAGCACCGCCAAGGTAGAATCTACCTGCATGTTAGTTAAGCATGAGGAAATAATAACAGGTAAACTGGAACAAGGGCCAAGAAACTCATACCTGAGGTGTGAAAGCAAAGGCTTTAACTCCAGGGTAGAAGGCTCATTGATTGAGGGATTTGTTGGAGGAGTCTTCCGGTTTTCAAGACCCAAGAAAAGTTTACGGGGCTCATAAGTATATGACCCCATTCCTTGCAAAACATTGACACATTCTACAAAGCCTTCCTTCTTATCTCATCATGGTTTAACAACACAGCTTCCAAGGTGTCCTCAATATTTATCACAACACTTGTTTCATCAACAATTACTTCGGTCACTAGATCCACGAACGAACAAACTTCGGTGCTATTTGGACGCCTCATTGATTTGCATACATGGAACACCACTTTTTCATCACACACTCGGAAGGTGAGCTCACCGGCTTCCACATCTACTAGATTCTTCCCAGTAGCAAGGAAAAGTCTCCCCAAGATAATAGGCACCTCGCAATCAACCTCACGATCAAGGATCACAAAATCCACGGGAAGGATGAACTTGTCGACCCGAACTAACACATCATCAATTATCTCCAATGCCCTTTTCATTGTCCGATCCTCCATTTGTAGCCTCATCGATGTGGGTCTTGGTTTTCCTATTCCCAAATTTTTGAACACAGAGTAGGGCATCAAGTTAATGCTTGCCCCCAAATCACATAAAGCTTTGGCAAAATCGGCACTCCCAATAATGCAAGGAATTGTGAAGGCACCAGGATCTTCTAACTTTGGAGCCATGGAGTGCACAATAGCGCTCACTTGATGAGTCATTTTGATAATTTCACAGTTCATTGATCTCTTCTTTGTTACCAAGTCCTTATGAACTTGGCATATTCCTATATTTGTTCTAAGGCTTCAACCAACGATACATTATGGACAAACTCTTCATTATATCAATAAATTTCTTGAATTGAGAATTGTTTTGCTTTTCCAGTCTTTGAGTATATGGAGGAGGAGTCCTTGGCCTTTTGCACTATCGGATCTGGTATGTCTATCACGTGCTCCCTAGACAGGTTCACATCTTCTTGTGTCTCCTCCACTCTTTCATTAATGTCAATCCTCACCTCTTCATTGGCTTGAACATCACTGCTTGGCATGTCATCTTCTTGAACCAACACATCATCATCCATATTTCTTCTTTGGTTTGAGGTACTTGCAACTACACCTTTCCCGCTTCTTGTTGTTACGGCCATTGCATGCTCCATATTGTTCCCACCCTTTGGTTCACCACCATATCACTAGGTAGTGCCTCCTTAGGGAGAGTATTTAAAGCTTGAGAAATTCGGCCAAGTTGAACCTCCAAGTTGTGGATAGAGGTGTTCTGGGAGGCCAATTGAGCATCCGAGTTGGAATTTTTCTCCATCATTTGCTTAAACATATTTTCAATCCGTCTCATTTCACTATTGGAAGAACTAGATCCTTGTGACGAATATGGAAGCGGGTTGTTTGGTTGTTGATACATCAGGGGCCTTTGAAAGCCCGACCCTCGATTCCCTTGATTGTTGTTGTTCTAACCCCCTTGATAGTTGTTTCCTCCCCAATTGCTTTGATTGTTACCTCCCCAATTACTTTTATTATTACCTCCTCAGTTGCCTTGGTTCCCTTTATTACTCTAATTTCCTTGATTATTGTTATTTCCCCAATTGCCTTGGTTGTTGTTGTTGCCACCACTCCAATTTCCTTGGTGACCTTGGTTGTTCCAATTCCCTTGGTTCCTTGTGATCTCCATTTTTGTTGATTTGGAGCATTGTTTCTTTGACCTTGATAATTATTGACATACTACACCTCTTCTTCTTGCTCATCATATGAATCACCTTGATTATACCCACTATTATATTGCTCAAATCGTTCCGGAAGGTTTTGTACTTGTTGACCTCTTTGCCATCTCTTGTTCACCATCATGTTCACTCCTTCCATAGCATTCACTTGTTTAGGCCTTTGAACCTGTTGAAGCTGCGCCTTGGCCAATTGGTTCATTGTGGTTGTCAACTCCGCAATAGCTTGCCCATTATCATGTATCTCCTTGTGTAGGTGAATGTCATTTGGGTCACCTTGAGGAACATTGGCCCTACTTTGCCATGCCGAAGAGGTATCCGCCATCTCATGCAAAATTTCACAAGCTTCGGAATAAGGCGTGTTCATGAAGTTACCCCCGGCGAGTTGATTTACCACACACTGATTTGTTGTGTTGATTCCCCTGTAGAAGGTCTGTTGGATCATGGCCTCGGTCATATCATTGTTCACTAATTCTTTTCCATGGTACGATATGTTTCCAAAATCTCGTGCAATGGCTCGTTGGGCTCTTGCTTGAACGCTAAAATTTCATCCCATAATGTATCCATTGCCCCGGAGATAAGAATTTGGTAATGAACTTTTTGGCCAACTCAACCCAAGTGTGGATGGAATGACTGGGTAATCTCTCTAACCAGTCCAATGTATTTCTCCGTAGATAACAGGGAAATAGACTCAAATACATTTGTTTTCTTGCTCCCCCAACAAGTATCGACGAACCCCTTGAGATGCTTGTAAGCATTTTGGCTTGGAGATCTGGTGAAGAAACCCCGTTTCTCAAGTAGTGTAAGCATAACGTTGGTTATTTGAAGTTGCCCGCCCAAATCCAGGGCAGGACTATTGCACTTGCATAGCCTTTGTTCGGCAACACCTGGTGCGCTGCTCTTGGTGGAGCTGGGGAAGGGTTTGGGATATTATCATGAGACAGTCGGCCTCGCCTGTTTACTTGAGGCTCAAGATGAATCTCATCTCCTTGATCATCATCTACCTCCTCCCCCACTAGCACATTTTTTATAGGCTCATTGTTGAGAGCCATTTGACCTATAATCAATTAAAACAAAATTAGTGACTCGGAAGGAAAGAAAGACGAAACACATAAAAATCTAGATATATAGCTAAATTCGTTTAACTCCCCGACAATGACGCCAAAAATTGATCTCGGCTAAACCCGCACCACAATTACGTAGTGAGGCAGTCGATGCAATAATAAACCCAACAAAGGTCGGGATCGAATTCACAGGGAGTTAGAATATGGGATTAGGTGTATATCTAGTTTGATTGTATATTTTGACTCAAATTACACTTCCACAATATTGATTGGTATTCTACTTCTACTTTGTTCTATTTTATGCAAGTATAAAGCTAAGGACAATATTTTTTGTTTTGAGTTGTTTTTCAAATGATAAAAGGATCTAGGGTCGTGACTTCCACCTATATGGTTACCTAATGTGTTGTAAACTCTAGGGAAAGTTTGATTGGTCGGGGTTGTAATATAGAAATCACACTCGGGTAGTCACTTTATACCTCTTGGTAATTTGAGTGATTTTGCCAAATTTGGCTTTCTCAAGTTCAAATGGGTATTTGCACAAAACAAGTGATAATAGCTCAAGTCGGGTCTTACTATCTCTAGATTCAACCCTTTAATTGGGAATATCAATTTCTTGATTTCACCCTTTAATTGGCTTATCCTGGAATCTGGACTTCACTTTGCGGACCACACAAAAGTGAGTGCGGCCGCACCCTTGGCTTCTGCGGCCGCACAAAATTCGTGCGGACTACATATCTTCAATTGACATTCTCTGAATCTCTTTTTATGCGCTCAGCGTATTAGTGAATGCGGCCGCACATTATTTGTGCGGTCCACACGATTTCAATAGCTCAAAATGAACTTTTTGAATCTTCCCTTCTGCGTCCGCACTAGAATTATCCGGTCCACATACTCTGAAGCCATTTTAACAAGGATTCCTTATTGTTTGCGGCCGCACACAGTATTGTGCGCTCCGCACTCTAAGCATTTTTTCCCACACTCGGGGGCTGTTGTCTGAAAAATAAACAAGATCGAATTATTAAAACTTCGAGGTTATAAGACCTTTTGGGCAACCCTTGATTTTTAAAGGCCGCGGCCACTCCACTCGGGGACTAACTTTTTGGGCAAGCTCGAAATAAAATGGGAAAATAAGCCCAATGGGCAAGTCCCGAACTAAGAGGCTACGGCTGAATTAGCACGGTTTGGAGACGTCCGAATTCTGTAATGAAATAGGCCTTCGAGTTCTTTCATAAACCGGTTAAAAACTCTACCCCGGGAAAAATCATAAAAGGCTTCGACAATACCAGGCCTCAAAAACTCTAATGAGTACTAAATTTTTGAACTCTTGATCAATTCCTTATTTTATGCTAAGTCATTACAAGTTTTGTAAATACAAACGATAAAACACTTATTTCAAGCCAAGAAGGGGAGAAAGCCATAAAACAATCTTTTTACTGAGGCCAAATTGTCCTAATACAAAAATAGAATCCTAAGGATTGTTTTTACTTTGAGTTCGAGAGATCATCCTCGTTCAAAAACCTAAGGGTTACCTTACTTCGAGTTCGAGCAAGCACTCGCTCGATCATAATGCCTAAGGGCTACAATGGTCCGGTTCCAATTAAATTGTCTAAACCCCGAATCTTAGAATACAACTTCATAATTATAAAAGATATAAGAGAAGAAAGTTCTTATATATATATATGTCAAAAATCATTTACAAGGGTAACATAGCCCGATAGAAATTCTTTACAACGACCCGAAAAACGGCCTCGAAGAAAAATTAAATACATAAGAGAAGAGCAAAAAATACTAAGTCCTACGAAGCCTAGTCTTCTCCAGGAGCGGCATCTTCACTCTCAAGGACTTCTCCACTTTCAGACCCGCTCATGCTCCCAGAATCATCGTCATCGGGGAAGGCCAAAACTTTGGCTTCGGCTTCAAGCTCTTTAGCACTCTCGATATCGGTTGTAAGATCGAAGCCACTAGCGTGGATCTCTTCGAGATTTTCCCTTCGAGACTGGCATTTAGCGTGCTCGGCGACCTAGTTTGCTCGAGCTTGAGTAGCTATGGCAACCTCCTTTGCTCGAACTTGAGAATATTCAGCGTCGGTCTGGTAGATGGCCACAATTGCATCAGCATCATCCTTGGCCGCTTCAACCTCAGATTTATCCGCTGCAAGTTCTGCGACCACCTTCTCTTGATCGGAAGTCGCTGAACCCAATCGAGACTAGAACTCCTCAATTTCTTGTCTTGCACCAAGGTTTTCTCTTTCATACTTTGGAGTTGGTTTTCAGCAGAGGAAATTTGAGCTCGGGCAGCCTCCTTTTCTTAGGCAAGTCCATCCATGTTTTTCTTCCACGCCACAGTCTCCACCTTCACTGCATCCACTTCCTCACGAAGTTGCCCGATTATATCGAGATTTTGCTGGACCAGTGGGACAGAGCTGTTAGCCACCACGCTCGAATCTGTGTCATTAACTTCTAAGATTCTTCTTACCTACTCGGCCAGATCAATTTGTACTTTCTGAGCCGCTTCTATTTCACGCGGAGGCTATTTGCTTCCTCTTCTCTTTGCTCACTGAGAAGCTTGAAGGCATTTTTGTCCTCAGTGAGCCCTCAGATTTTGGCCTCATATCGGCTCAGCTCCCCTCGAGATTGGAAGAAAGCTTCATGATGAAGCACCGAGGCCTACAAAAATAGAAAATAAAGAGTTATACGAAGGAAAAAAAATTCAAGTATGAAAATTGACATTGAGAGTAGGGACTTACCCGGTTCAGATCCTGTTGGGCCTCGTTGAAAAGACAAGGTGCTCCCACCTCGTCCATCTGATATTGGTCTTCCTCCTTAACCAAACTCTGAAGTAGCTAGCACTCCTATGGAGGAAGTAAGAACCCAGGTATCCTCTGGGACCGTGATAATAATCGTTCGTTTGCACCCGGGATTGGCACTAGGGGCCGAAAACTGGTTGGTCAGTTTTAAACTGGAGGAACCCTTCCCCGAGATCTTTATTGGTACCTCCAAATTTCTCAAACCAGAGACATCTTCGACCCTAGCAAAATAACCACGGCAAGGATCCTCCTCTCCATGGGTTCCTTCACTGTGAAAGGTCTTTACAGCTCGAGCTTCCTGAATCATTTCCTCGGTAAATGAATGAAACGAGGGGGAGTCTCCGATTTTTATCGCCCCAAGTAAATCTTTGTGGTACTTTCTTTATCTCGAGAAGCCTTGAGCCCGGTCTCCGCAACATCATTCACTCCCTCCGCAACGGCCTTCTCACCCCGAATTGAGGCACCTTTGGCTCTAACCGACTTGGGGACTTGATCTGAGTCTTCCCCTTGGACTCTATCAGGTCGGGGTAGATTATTCCAGCTTCCACCGGCTCAGTGACCTTTCGAGCCTCGGTATTTGCTTGTGCACGGGCCACCAACCCATAACTATCTTCTCTTTCTTCTTCCTCTTTTTCTTCTTCCTCCCTTAGTAATTGGACTGACTCCAAAATCAGGGGGATGATGTTCTTCTTGGGTTTGCGAGCCACTCTCCTTTTGGGTTCTCGCCCCTCGGAGGTCGAGGCTCTCTTCTTTTTTCTCTCTTTCGCTGTCTTCGAGGTAGGTGGTGAGGCTTCTTCATCACAGATGAGGGCCTCATCGTCTCATCCTTCCCAAGTCCTACAAAAGAAGAAACTGATTGAGCTCGGAAAAATGTTTAAGCAATGACTAAATTATTAAGACGAGAAGAAGTCTTACCATGATTGTTGGCCTCCCACCGGCCCTTTGAGAAATCGCGCCATGCGTGCTCAGCATGTGTAGACTTTGATACTAGGATCCTAACCCAGTTCTCGAAATGGGGAACTACGCCCCGCATCGAGGCAGTGGCTGCACCAAGAAAAACACTGATAAGAGAGGCAGAAGAAATGAAAATAATAAGCAGAAATCAACGATGGAATTAGACTTATGTTTCATGTTCCACTTCTCCGGAAATGACATACTCTCGGTAGGGATTAGATCAGTGGTCCTCACTCGGACAAACCGACCCACTCAGCCCCGGTCCTTGTCTTCGTCTATACTCGAGATGGGTGCCTTGGTGAATCGGCATTGAAGCTTTATCAGCCCACCTCGATAGATTCGAGGGTATACAGTTTTATGAGATGGTCGAGGGTGAAAGGAAGCCCCTCGAATTTTCTCACGAAGAAGCAGAGCAGTATCACAATCCTTTAGAAAAAGGGGTGGATTTGGCTGAGGATCACTTGATATTTCTTATAGAAGTCCACGATTACCTGAGCGAGGGACCCAACGTGAAGGGGTAAGTGTAAACACTTAGGAACCCCTCCACGCGGGTAGTGATCGCTTCTCCCAGAGCTGGCACCACCACCTTCTTGTTTGCCCAGTTGCAATATTTCTTTACCTGGTTGAGGAGGCTTTGGGGTATCGAGCATATGTATCTCGATCCGGTTCTCATTGACCAGGAACCGATGAGGTTTTCTCGACTTTGGAGTCAGAACTAATGACACACCCCCGGGAACAAACTCCTCAGGGCGTGGCTCCGCCACTGTTTTCTAGTCAGCCGACCGAGACGAGGAAACGATTTCTTTTTGCGGGATAGTTTTTGATGTCTTAGCCATTTAGTGTTTTTGGGAAAGAAGAATTGAGATTGTAATATTGGTGTTTTAGAAGGAACAACGATGAAACTTAAAGACCTAAAGATAGGAAGCTTTGAAGAGTGCAAAGAACTATGAAGATTAGAATGAAAGAGATTGGAAGTAAAGTTTGAAAGAATGGAGAAGGAGTCTATTTATTGGATTCACGGCGACGGTTCAAAGATGGTAGTGGCCGACCATCGACTAACGCACATTAAATGCATGGGGAACTATATCAACCAGGAGTTTCGGTCATCTCTGCCAGTTACGTCACGTTGCTTATGTCATGATCGAGCTAGCCAATGACATCATCAATCAAAAAGTTGAAGCTTGAGAATTCATGTCGTTTCTCATCTTCTTATTTCTGAGAAACGAGGGGACTATCTGTATATGGTAAAAATCGGGCTCACTGGATTTTGTGTGGTTACTCGAGAATAGGATGGAAGGATGAGGTTCGGTCCCGCGTTACATCATATCGTGACACGAAGATATATTTCCAAGCTCGTAATTCGAGGACCAATTGAGACCGAGACCAAATGAGATAGGCATCGAGCAAGACCTGAGAAAGCATGCTGAGTCGAATAACGGAAGTTCGAGATATCCGTTTTGGGCAAGGATCGTGGCGGAAATATCGGCACGTATCAAATCAAGACCGATTATTTAGCCAATCATGGGATTTTCTTTTGTATTTAGAATTGTACCACAAGTAGAATTCTCCTACTATATAAGGAGGGGTTCTAATCATTTGTAATCATCTCATTCACACATAACAAAGCTATTTTATATTTTCTTTCTTAAGCATTCTTGCTCTGCTGTTAAATTCATACTTCTCAATTACACACTTATTTGGTTTAAGGGCGATCTAGCTCGAGGGCCAAGCTTCACTTTACATTGTTTGCTTTATTTTACAGTTAATTTCTAATATCAGCTTTCATATTTCTAAATTTGGGCCAAGTGAAATCACGTATCCTTAAAACCACTTATAAATTTAATTTTTATCCAATTTAAAGGGTAAATAAAATTTCAAATAAATATAGCGACCACCATTTGTCGGTAAATGTGGTCCCACAATACTGAAATACTATTTTTTAATGACCCCACCGGTCGTTTTAAGCATTTGCATTCCGTTAAGCTATTTGGAGTCTTGAGTAGCTTCATATGATGTATTATGATTTGTGAGAATTGTCGGGTTTGGTTTTCAGGTGATTCAGAATTGATTTGGATGAGTTGACCGAGAATGACCTTGGTGTATTTGGCCTTGGATATGAGTTTTTATGATTTGGGTATGTATGGATGGTGATTTTGGGCTTGGGCGTATGCCCGATAGTCCAGATGGTGATCCGAATGGTGTTTCTAGGGTTTCGACACTATTTGGCGAAAGTTGGAAATTGAAAGGTTTGGAATGTTCATAAGTTTCACCGAGAGTTGACTTTGATGATACCGGGTTTGAATATTATTACGGGAGTTGGAATAGGTTCGTTATGTCATATGGAACTTGTGTACACAATTTGAAGTCACTCCGGGTTTATTTGGTAAGAATCAGCATGAGTTTAGAAATTGAAAGTTCAAAAGTTCTTCAAGTTTGATTTGAGGTGAGATTCATCGTTTCAATATTGTTGTATGTAATTTGAGGCCTCGAGTAGGTCCATATTATATTTTGGGACTTTTTGGTATATTCGGACGAGGTTATGAGGGGCTCGAGTGAGTTTCAGATGTGGTTCAGATAGTTTTGGATCATTTTGGCTATGTTGGCTTGGCATGGACTTGGTGTGAGCGCTCCTGCAGAGCCTTGGGAACAAGTGCGGAGCCACAGAAGTGAAACATGTAGCTCAGAAGCGCAAATTGGAGGTGGGAGCAGGAGTCCGCAGATGCAGAGATTTCATCGGATCTGCGAAGGCGCATATGTAGTCGCCTTGGCGCAGAAGTGCGATGGGCGTAGATGTGAAGAAATTCCTCGCACCTGCGATGTTGTAGAAGCGGAGTATATTCTGCAGGTGCAAGAGGTATGCGAACAACGATTTTCGCAAGGGTGAAGGTTGGGGCCGCACGTGCGGTTCCGCAGAAGCGTGAATCTTGTCGCAGGTGCGACTTGCTTGGGCAAAATCACTATATATCGAGGTTTTGGTTCTTTTTATAATAATTTGTGATTTGGAGCTCGATTTTGAGAGATTTTAATGAGGATTTTCACCATATAGACTGGGATAAGTATTTTCTACTCTTTTGAATATATTTCATTATTCTATCTACGATTTAGGCATTTGATTGATGAATATTAAAGAGAAATAGGGGAGTTTTTGTTTAAACTTCCTAAAGTGAATTTTTGAGTTCTGAACATCGATTCAGAGTCGAAATTGAGTGAATTAGTATGGTTGGACTCGTTAAACGTCAGTTTTGAGTTTTGTTGGATTTCGAGGCGCGATCCGTGTTTGGCGTTTTGGTTGACTTTAAGTAATTGATTAAAGATTTGACCTTTATCGATTAGGTTTGTCTTCTATGGCATTATATAATGCTTTTGAGTTGGTTATGGCTAGTTTTGAGCCATTCAGAGGTTGATACGCGCGACATAGCATTTTTAAAGTGTTGTTTGTCTTGCTTAGTATTTGTTTTGGCTTGCTTGAGGTAAGTATCCTGTCTAAACTTGGTTGAGGCACTAGTTGCCTGAATTATTTGTGATAGCTACATGCTATGGGTGCGCATATGTGTGGGGTTTGAGTCCATGTGCGAGCACCGGGGTATCTTTCCATGTTCGAGGTAGTGCTTAGGCTATGATATGCCTAGATCATTTTGGCGCCACAAGACTGGATTGCAAGGTATAGGGACTTCCACATAGGATGAGGCACTTGATAGGTCGACTCTCTCGGCTACGGAGAAGAAGATTGCGAAGCTGTCAACGGAGCTTGAAGAGGTAAACGCTAGAGAAGAAAAGTGAGATGAACAATTTAATAGCCTACGAGGTCAGCTAGAAAAGAGAGATCACCAATTTAATACCCTTCAAGGTCAGCTGACCAATCTGTTTTCTACTGGAGCTTTCCCGATTACCCAGTCTCGTGAGTCTTCCCTAGATGCTACTCCTTATCATCATGATTCTTCGAAACGTGCCGACGATGAAGCTTCTAGCAGTGGAGAAGATACATTACAAAACACTCCTTCAATGGTGTTTGTATTATTTGAAGTCTTTAATTTGTGAATAGTTCATTTGTTGGAATTTTTGTAACTCTATAAATGTTGTTGATATAGTTTTGATTGAATTGTTTTGTTATTATTGTTATTGTGTTATTTGTTGAATAACAGTAATGTAATACTGCCATTATAGGTTGTTATTGATTGTTGACAGATGGTGCAACTGTAAAACAACAATATTCTATCAAATTTTTACCCAGAAAATCGACCGCATATCGATCGAAGTCGATCGGAAATATGAATATTAAATTCCCAGGAACTTAAACTTACCAACCGATATCAGTCGGTATCTGCAATGTTTCCGACCGATTTGTTCGGTATTCTATGCTTTTTAGCAGTTTTCCAGTATTGTATGACTTCTTTATAATTAATGGAATTGGACTTCAATTTGTATAAAGATAACTTAAATAGCTGGTGCACTGCTTTACTCTTCCTCGTGTAGTTTCTGATTATTACCTTTACAACAGAAGAATGAACAATGACTCGTGTAGTCCACCTCACAAACTGATTACAAGCACGAGCATGAAAAAGTGACAGCTCAAAGCAATAATGGCAACCATGTAAAGAAATGGCTTCTGTTTTCCTTTTCTTCACGCTTCATTTATGATGTCAAATATAATTATCAATCTTGCTCTGATAAGAATAAACCAGTTATCTTTTTATTTCTCAAATCTAATTCGCTTTCATTCGCCAAATGTTTCGAGTAAAATTGAAAATCATATCCTACTAGTGGTTGGCAAAATGAATAAAAAAAAATAGGTTGCATAATAAATATTTTAAAAATGGGTCAAACATGGATATAATCCACATTATCCATTTAAAAATAGATAATCAATGGATAAAATCCACATTTTCTCTAAAATTATCGTATTCAAGAAGCCATAGATAATATGGATATCCATATTTATCCGCCAATTAACTCATTTTCTATTCATATTAAATATAAGTTGGATTAGATATTTTATCCGTTTTGTATTACTCGTTTTCGACCCACACATATCCAACCGTTTGGCTAACCCTATGTCTTGCTTTTCAAGAAAGGGAAACATGACACAAAGAGCCAACCAATAGCCTAGTGTTAGCAAGTAGAGCAACATATATCCATTAGAGTTTAACTTATGAGCACAAGTACTGTATAATTTGTTTACATTCTCACGTTAAATTAACTTTGCAATAAAAGAGTAAAGAAAAGAACAATAGAAACCAGATCTATCTTTTATCTAATTAGCTCCAAGCATCATCAAACTAAATTAATGATCAAATCAAGTCAAAAGATAGAAAAATATTAAAATGGAAAAAAAAAAAATTATACAGTTTAGATTTTTTTTTCATAATGTCGTTTATTCACCAGGATCCTCCACCTAACATTCCATTCCAATATCCAGCACTTGAATTCTCTTGCCCCTTACTCTGATTATAATTCTCAGCTTCAACACTAACACTTGTACCCAACAATTGCTTATTCAAGAAACCGAATGGGAACATCATTTTTGCACTATTTTCTTGAATTCCACTTAAAGAACTTGATGTGTACAAAGTGTTTAAATCTGGTGTTGGTGTTGAGATAAATGAAGTTAACCCTCTTGAGGCAATTCCAGTCCTAAGCAAATCCATTGTTGAAATTGGAGTAGTACTTGAAGTTGAACTTAAGGGCTGATTATTTCCATTATTGCCCCTCTCCATCTTAGGAAATTCAAGAAACTCCGGTACACCATGGAAATAATTGTGATCATGTATAATAGATGGGAGCCCTAGATTAAGATCTTGGCAATTTCCAAGATTATTAATCTTATAATTAGGGTTTTGATGAGAAAGACTTGGATTAGGGTTTGAATCAGGAAGCTTTTGTGACGACGATGACGATGATGATGAAAATGAAGAAGAAGATCTTCTATTCTTCCTTGAACCTCCTCCGACCGGAACATTTCTTAAAGTTCCCCCTTCTGTCCAATACCTGTGGAGACATAATATAATTCAGTAACTAAACATATGATATCGCTAACACAGTTTAAACTTTTAGGTTAGTTGGTCACACAATTCAACAATCACTACTAACAAAAAATAAGAATTAGCGACGGACAAATTCTGTAGCTAAATAGAAAAACTCATCGCTAGTCCTATTTAGCAATGAATTAGGGACAAATTGTCAAAAAAATTTGTTCGCTACGAGCGAATTAGCGACAGATTAGTGACAAAATTCGTTGCTAATTCCACTTTTTTTTTTTTTTTTAATAGTGAATATTACCTTCGACAAGTCTTGCAGAAGTATCTTGGTTGAGTAAGACTATAGTTGTTGTAGTAACAAAACTTGGTATTTGTTGAATTGCACCTTGGACAATTTACGGGTTGATCTTTTTGTGGTCTGACTTTTTTTTCCAGTGTAGAAGATGGCCTTGAACATGTAACAGTAGGAGTAGCTATTTCTGCAGCCATAGATGTTACAAGTCCAATATCCTAAAAATCAACAATCACAAAAAGGAGAAACAAAGTAAGTTAAGAATATCAAAAGCGAAAAAAGGCTAGTGTGAAAAATAAATGGATACAATTTCTGGATAACAACTTTCACCTTTAAAATTAAATTGAAGGAAACTAAAAGGTAAACAATAATAATAACGAAGATCACCTTTTTCCCTATGGTTTATCTCTTATATCATGTATAAAGGAGGAAGAAAGAAAAAGTGCAGTACTTGATGTTTAAAGACAATGAACGCTTTAATTTTTTTTTACATATAGGATTAGAAGAAATTTTAAAAAAAAAAATCTAATTGAAGCTCAAATTTGAACATCATTTCATGAAGATAAAATCATCTTTAAGAAAAAGACAAGGATATAATCGACAAGGATCCACATCCAAAAGAAATTCAAGAAAAATCCATAATTTTGTTTTCTAAAAAACAAGTAATTAATATGCAGAAAATGAACATAATTTTGTACCCACCTGAGTCCATTGTGTAGTATCCATAAATGGGGGAAAATAAGTAAAAAAAGTCAGAGAAAAAAAGCAATGGCTGATGTCCTCTGAAGAACAAAAATTTCACCTGCTTTGTCTGGAGCTGTCCTTAGTTTAAAGGAAGAAAGAATGTTTTGAGTTGTTTGTGAGTTGGCTTTTTATGGGTTGGTTTACTTTTTGGATGATGGAAAATAAAAGGGAATATGTTTGTTTTGACTACACCTTGTGAAACCAGTATACTTTATTGTTATTTTTGGGTGTGAAATTATGTCCAAATTTCGTCAGAGATAGTGTATTCAATCTTATTTTAAACATTGTGAGTGGAATTATGAATGGATGTCCTGTGGTGGGTTTCTGCTTTTTGACCCTATGATGGGGTTCTTCGGATTCTCATTGTTCTCTTGTCATTATTAAGTTATATACACGATTACTGTAAATTTATATAATATATATATATATTATATATGAGTAACAATTAAATTTATGTTGAGGTCTGAAAGATACGTGATTTAGATATATATATATATATATATATGAGTAACAATTAAATTAGTGTTGAGGTCTGAAAGATACGTGATTTAGTGCAATACTAATTGATAAACAAGAAGACAAACGTAAAAATTAAGTGAGCAAGCTAGATCAAACCAGTGTATGAGAAGTCTCGTCCTCTAGCTGTGAGGGCCTCGAGGTACACTAATATGAACAGTAAACAAATGACAATAAAGCTAAGGAACAATTCTGATGAGACATGAGTGAAAAAGAGTGTATATTCTTTGCCAATGATTGATCATGTTTACAAATAAATGGGCTCCCCTTTATATAATAGGAGAGTCCAAAATAATGTTCATTTCTATTTCTAGTAAGGAATCTAATTGTACAGCTGTCTAACCGCCTAGTACGAATTCGTACAAATCCGTTCCGGAATTCATGCCTTGATCTTTGTGCCATTGCGGAAATCTCGCCCTTCTGTTACAAACCCATAACGGCATTATCTCGGGGTAGGTCATACTCGGCCCCTGTATTCATTGTGCGCTTTGGTCCTCGAGCCTTGTACTCCTTCATCAGGTTCGAGCTCGATCTACTAAGCTTGCTTGGTCCTTTCTGGACTCGGGATCGAAGTGACCCCTCGAACCCATGAAATCGGGCATACCTGATTTCGACCGTACACAGATAGTCCTCGCGTTTCTTAAAAAAAGTGATAAGAAACGTTTCGATCCCTGATCCCCGATCCTCGATGCCTCGATCGTGACGTCCACTTTATGACGTCAGTGATAGAAGTGATTAAAAGGTCACGTCTGCACAGTTATCCAGGACAGGCTATCAATTGAAGGCGGCTGACGGTCGACCATTGGTTTCATCAAACTGTTGAAGCAGCTACTATAAATAGGCCAATTTCACAACCTTTACAACCTTTATCTCTCAAACTTTTCTCAAACCTTACTAGCTTCTTCATCTTCTCTGAGTTCATTCTTCCTTCAACAACATCAACTTTCTTTTCTTCTTTTGGGTTTCTTAACAGCAATGGCCAAAACATCTAAAACCGTTCCCCAGAAAAAGAAATCTCCCTCTTCATCGCGGCCGGCTGGTGGTAGAATGACGGCGCCACCTCGTATCGAGGAGTGCATTCCAGGGCCATGTGAGCTATCTTTCAATTTCAAAATTGATAAACCTGCTTCAGTCCCGGGCCGATGTGTACCAATGTCCCGATATATCTGTTTGATAACCGAAGGCGATCTCGGGCAGGTGAAAAAAAATTGTCATTGGGAGGATAAGGAGGTGGTGATTCCTTCTTCATAAGAGGGCATCACCACTCATGTGGAAAGATACCTAAGCGTATACACATATCTTTTTACACCGGATCCTGTAGATCCAGCACTGGGACCCATCGATCCAGTCATTGTCGATTTCTATCACCAATATCGGGTGACGCTCGACCAGATTTCCCCTTCTTTCTGGCGCATCGTCCATTTGCTCAAGTATTTCTCGGGCAAGATCGAAGGGATGCCTTTTACCCTTGATCACTTGATCAGGCTATACATCCATCGACTCTATCGGGGTGGTTTGATAAAACTCCAGCGCCGATCTTCGAAGGCGTTATTTTCTAGCATCGATGAGGACAAGGACCGAGGATGGATGAACCGGGTTGTCCGCATCAAGACCACTAATTTAATACCTGCCGAAAGGATGCCATTCCCCGAGGAGTGGAACATGAAGTGTAAGTACAAATCTATCGTCGATGATTACTTTTTTGCTTTCCCTATTCTTCTTCGACCTAATTCCTCTTTGACGATGCAGTTGTCCCTTGGTTTCCTGGTGCAATTCCGGACCTTGCGAGTTGGGTTCGGCAACTGGCTTCCACTTCTTCACATGAAGAATGTTGTTGGCGTGATTGGGCCAAGGGTCGGTGGGAGGCTAAAAACCATGGTGAGTTCCCTTGTTTATAAATTGGCATTTTTCTGTAAAATACTTACTTTTTCCCTACGCAGGCCTCAAAGATGCCATTTCTACGAGGCCACCCCCGCCCGGTGAAGAGGAAGTTCTGAAGCCAGACAAAGAGAAAAAGATAAAAAGGGTCTCGCCGGCAAGTTCCCCGAAGCCCAAGAAAAATAAGGCTCGAAAGCCTAGGGCCGATCTTCCAGGCCTATCTGCAAACGCGGTCCAACAACTTCGAGATGAAGAGGAAGAAGGAGGGGATGTCGACGGCTCCCTGATGGCTCGGAAAAGGAGGAGCAGTGAGACTTCAAATCCCACTGAACCGGTAATGGCCGATGTGGTTCAATCTCAAACCAAAGAGATCTCTGAGGGGAGCTCAAGCAGAGTCCCTGAACCGTTGGGTGTTAAAAGTGCACCTTCGCCTAGAGGATATTCTCCGAGCAGACCCGAGGATCCTAATTCTGAGGCCCTCTAAAGAGAGGATAATGTCCCAAGTGAATCACTTGGGATAATTAATGTAGATGAATCACCACCTAGTCCCGTGTTTTCTGAAGGGCAGTTTTGAGACGCCCAAGACATGAAGACTCCCAATGTGGGGGTGTCCCATGAAGGGAATGATATTTTCAAAGGGTTCTTTATAGGGGTTGAGGATGGCCCCGACCAGGATGCCTCGTTTATTTTTGACGAGGCTCAGCGCCTTCTTAAGCAAGTAAGTTTCTGTTTCCATAATTATGCTCATAAATCATTCTTGTTTATCTGAGTCTCACTTCGTTTCTTTGTGTGAAGGCTATGATGCTCCATCGATAAGCGTTCTCCAAGTCTCGAGTCGAGCTCGCCCTGATGCAAGACTGAAATCAAGAACTCATGGAGGAGGGGAACATCCTCAAACTTCTCTATGTCCAAAAAGAGGAGGAGATTAGGGACCTTAGAGCCGACTTGTTGAAGGCTCATCGAGAATAGACCGAGCTTCTTGAGCAGGTAATGCAAACATTAAGAGTCTGTCATATGTATATTTGTCTTAGTGACTAACACTTCGACCTTGCAGGCCCAGCAGAAGGGCGAGTTGGTAGAGCAGCTTCGAGAGGAGCTCAAGGTTAAAGAGGCTGAGATTATGAAGTGTAAGTAGCGTATGGATCGTCTTGCTTCGGAGAAGGACACGCTTCGGGCCTAACTAGCTTTGGTCGAATGTCAACTTCACGACGTGAAGGTAGAAATCTTGACTTGTAGCCGAAAGGTGGAGGAGCTCGAAGCTAAGTCGGCCGCTGAACTAATAAAGGCTAAATCTGAGGCGGAGGCATTTGTGGCCTCTTATCGAGCTGACACCGCGACTGCCAATATCCAGGCACAGGAGATCTCTACTGCTGCTGAAGTCAAGTTATCGTGCGCTGTTGACTATGCTAGGAGACAATCTCAGAGAGAGACTCTCGAGGAAGTGCATGCTCGTGGCTTTGACCTTTCAGCTGAGATTGAAAAGGCAAAAGCTCTAGAGGATGAGTCTTTCGCTCTTCTTTCCGACGATGAAGACTCGGCTAGTGGTTCCGTGAGTGGAGGTGACGAGGATGAAACCCTCGAGGAGGAGATTTTAAAGGTATGGCCACCGAAGATGCAGCTCCGAAAGCGGATTAGGCCTTTAGGATTTTTTCCTTTTTATTTTGTGTAAGGATCCATGTAGGTATTGTAAATATTCCTCATGTATATAAAGAATTCATTTACTTTCCGCTTTGTCTCTGATTTTCTGTAGAGTTTGCTTCGTTTTTGTTTTGTGAAGAATTAATTTTTGATTTCGAACTTCAATAATTGAGTGACCATCGGCTCAGACCTAGAGTAAAATAAACCCTTAGGTCCTTTTAGTAATTGATGGGTTACCTTATGATAGAATACCTCTTAAGGTTTTTTGGTGAAACCCAAGCTATGTTTAAGTCGACTTTGTGTTAGCTCGGGATAATCGAACCCTTGGGTTCGGATGGGGTGATAACAAGGTCTCGAACCCTAAGTGTATCGGCCCTTAGGCTCTTTTAGGTCGGGCCATTATGGATTCTAAGAGATCGCTATTATTTTCCCTTTTCCACTTAAAAGACTAAGTAAAATTTTCTTTATGTTTATTCCTTGGCATGCGTTTTTTACCCATTGTGTTTTTCGAGGGTTTAGCATCGATCGGAACCCTTTAGTTTATGGCGGAAGTCGGACGTCTCCGAGCCGCAGTATTTTGGTCATATACTTTTTATATTATCGTAGTCTTTAATATGGACGTGTCCTTCGGGCATGTCTCTCAGACTTTTTTCCTGATAGCATTTCGAACTTTTTCGAAATGTAGTCCCTGAGTGTGATGCCCTTGGCCTTTACATCGAGGGATGACTCTTTGAGGTCTTACGAGTTCGAGTTTAGACAACTTGAATGTGCTGACTGTCGATGCTAGTCCCCGAGTAGCTTAGGTGTGTTCATGTTTTGGATCTTGAGCCGTTTTCGCAGAGAATCATAAGCATGGAGCTTGTATAGTAACAAATTTCTTCGAGAAACAAAGTGTTTAATATAGAAAGAATGCTTCTTTGAATATTTCATACATGCATACATGTTTTTCCATCGGGGCTCGACTATTCTTATATGGATACGGTTCCTCTGACCGTTTGGCCCATTACAAAGTTTTCCTATCGAGGCCCTCTTTGACGTGAAGTATTTTTCTCGAAAATATAGCCTCCGAGCCTCTGAGGGTAATGTCCCTAAATATTCGAGGTTTATTGAAAAGAAAGACTTGGATACTGTTGAATTTTCCTTAGGTAGCACATAGTTGTTGCCTCGTTAAAAACCTTACCGGAAAAACCCATTTGGGATAAAACCCGGTCTAAGGAAAAAAAGAATGCAACACGTTCTTTAAAACCTAAGGTCTTCATGTAAAAGGGTGCCCTTGATTTCCTCGATCAAACATCTGCAGTGAGTTAGTCTCAAATACAAATGGAAAAAAGGAAGAAAGTCATACCTTAGGAATAATATCGTTTGAGCAGTGATACGTTCCAATTGTTTGGGAATTGTTCGCCTTCCATCGTGCTAAGTTTGTAAGATCCTTTTCCAATGACTCCGATGACTCGATATTTTCCTTCCTAATTTAGGCCTAGTTTCCCTTCATTCGGGTCTCGAGTATTAAGGGTGACTTTCCTTAGAACTAAGTCCCCGATCCCGAAATGGCGAAGGTTGGCCCTTCTATTATAATAATTCTCGATTCTTTGTTTTTGTTTGGCCATTCGAATAAGCATAACTTCTCATTTTTCATCCAATAGCTCGAGGCTAGTGTTCATAGCCTCGTGATTTGATTCCTCTGTTGCATGCCGAAACCTGGTGCTAGGTTCTCTGACCTTGAATGGTATTAAGGACTCGAAGCCATATACCAAGGAGAACGGAGTTACCCCCGTGCTGGACTTTGATGTCATTTGGTATGACCAAAGGAGCTCGGGCATAACCTCTCTCCATTTCCCCTTAGCGTCACTCAACCTTTTCTTCAAATTTTGGATAATAGTCTTGTTCGTGGATTCGTCCTGTCCGTTTGCACTTGGGTGATATGGTGTCGATAAGATCCTTTTTATTTTGTGCTCTTCAAGGAACTTTGTTACCTTGCTGCCGATGAATTGCTTCCCGTTGTCGCATACGATTTCAGTGGGTATCCCGAATCGACACACGATGTGATCCCATATGAAGTCTATTACCTCTTTTTCTCTGACCTTCTCGAAGGCCTGCGCTTCCACCCATTCAGAAAAGTAGTCAGTCATAAACAAAATGAACTTAGCTTTACCTGGTTTTGTTGGCAAGGGGCCGGAAATGTCCATCCCCCACTTCATGAATGACCACGGGGATAGGACCGAATGGAGTTGTTCTCCGGGCTGATGGATCATCGGTGCAACCTTTAGCATTTATCACATTTTCGAACAAACTCCTTAGTGTCTTTCTCCATGCTATCCTAGTAGTACTCTACTCTAATAATATTACGAATCAAAGAGTCAGCGTCGGAGTGGTTCCCACAAGTGCCTTCATGGATTTTTTGCAGAACGTAATCGGTGTCCCCCAATCCTAAACATACCGCCAATGGTACGTCAAAGGTCCTTCTGTACAACGTCCATCTTCATCTAATGTGAATCGGGCTACTTTAGCTCGCAGGGCTCTCGACTCTTTAGGTTCCGAAGGGAGCTTTCCGTGCTTCAAATATTCAACATATTTATTCCTCCAACCCCAAGTCAAACTTGTAGAGTTTATCTCGGCATGACCTTCCTCGACTGCAGATCTCGACAACTGGACAACAGTCCCCTGGACAATATCATCTTCTTTGATCGATGACCCCAAATTCGCGAGTTCGGCGGCCTCACTGTTTTGCTCCCGAGGTATATGGTCTAGCGTCCACTCCTTGAAGCGGTGCAACCGTCACCTGTAACTTGTCCAAATACCTCTGCATCCTATCCTCTCGAACTTCGAAGCTTTTGTTTACTTGATTCACCATCAATAAAGAATCTCACTTGTCTTCAACTACCTCTGCCCCCAAGATTTTAGCTAACTCGTGACCTACAATCATGGCCTCATACTCGGACTCATTATTAGTCAACCTAGAAGTTTTGATAGATTGTCTAATAGTGCTATATGTAGGTGGCTTCAAAACAATGCCGAGCCCGGACCCTTTCACATTCGAGGCACCATCAGTGAAAAGGGTCCATACCCCCGATGATGTACCCGACTTTAGTAGAAGCTCCTTTTCCACTTCGGGTACACAGGTTGGTGTAAAATCAGAAATGAAGTCTGCTAAAATTTGAGGCTTGATAGCCGTTCAGGGTTGATATATACCCACCACGTTCGATGGCCCATTTGTCCAATCAGCCCGACAACTCGGGCTTGTGCAAAACATTTCAGAGTGGATAAGTAGTTAACACACATATGGGGTGACATTGGAAATATGGCTTCAATTTTCTAGATGCGATTATTAATGCAAGTGCTAACTTCTCCAAGTGCGGATACCTAGATTCAGCATCTCCTAGGGTTCGACTCACATAATAAATAGGAAATTGTGTACCTTGCTCCTCCCGAATTAGTACGCCACTTACCGCAACTTCGGACACGACCAAGTATAAGTATAGCTTCTCATCCGCCTTCAGGGTGTGGAGCAGAGGTGGGCTCGATAAATACCGCTTTAATTCCTCCAGCGCTTTGTCATTTAGGGGTCCATGCGAAATCATTTTTCTTTTTTGGGTAAGGAGAAAAACTTGTGACTTCGATCAGACGACCTCGAGATGAATCGACCTAAAGCAGTTATCCGTCCGGTTAGCCGTTGCATGACTTGTACACTGTCCACGATAGTGATGTCTTCGATGGATTTAATTTTGTCGGGGTTGATCTCAATCCCCCGATTTGATACCATGAAACACAGGAACTTGCCCGAACCGACTGCGAAAGCATATTTCTCGGGGTTGAGTTTCATGTTGTATTTTCTCAAAATCTCGAACGTTGCCTGCAAATGAGTCAAATGGTCCTCTGCATGCAGGGACATAACTAACATGTCGTTAATGTAAACTTCCATTGATTTACCTATTTGATCTTCGAACATCTTATTTACTAGGCGTTGGTAAGTAGCTCTTGCATTTTTTAGCCCGAAGGGCATTACATTGTAACAATATGTTCCATACTTGGTGATAAATAAGGCTTTTTCCTGGTCCTCCGAGTTCATCTGAATTTTATTTTACTCGGAATAGGCATCGAGAAAGGTAAGGATCTCGTGGACGACCGTAGCGTCGATCATACAATCGATGTTAGGCAGTGGAAAAGAGTCTTTAGGGCATGCCTTGTTCAAATCCTTGTAATCTATGCACATTCTAAATTTGTTTCCTTTTTAGGGACTACGACCACATTGGCTAACAATTCAGGGTATTTTACTTCCCTAATGAACCCTATTTTTAGATGTTTAGTTACCTCGTCCTTTATGAATGCATGCTTTACCTCGGACTGGGGCCTTCTCTTTTGCTTCACTAGTTTAAACCTGGGGTCGAGACTTAGCCGATGTGTTGTTATCTCCGGTGGTATCCCTGTCATGTCTAAATGGGACCAAGCAAAACAATCTATGTTATTGATAAGGATTTGAATGAGTTTTTTCCTGAGTTCAGGGGTTAATCTCGTTCCCAGGTATACCTTCTGTTCGGGTAGATGATCGATCAATATCACCTGTTCCAGCTCTTCGACCGTTGAATTGGTTCCATCTGATTCCTCGGGAATGACAGAAGCTTGAGGGGTAAGGAAATCCTCTTCTTCTTCCTCGATTACCTGTTCCTCTAACTTGATCGAGGCGGGGGATGGTGATTTCTATTTAGCCATCTTCTTGTCTTTGATGTTTGATTTTTCTGAGGTCGAAGGTGCTGGCGTTGGTGTCAACTCATGAACTGCAAACATTTCCTTTGCCGCGTGTTGTTCCCTGTAAACCATTTTCACACCATTTATTGGTAGAAACTTCCGAGCAGTGCATTGACATAAAATTTTGTGTCCTGGATGGTCCCGACTACATTCACTGGTAGGATTATGTCTCCTCTTGTTGTTTCACTAACCATGTTAAAGCCGTTTAGGACTCGAGATGCAGGTACGATTTGATCTAGCAGTCCGAGCTGCTCTACGACCCTAGACCTGATTATGTTTGCCGAGCTACCTGTATCCACAAGAACACGTTTAACTTGAATTTTATTTAGCAAAATAAAATTACCAGGGCGTTGTTGTGTGGCTGAGAGAGGCCTTCTGTATCCTCATCGTTGAATGTAAGGGTGCCCTCGGGAGTGTAGTCTCAGGTTCGTTTCTCCACCGTGATCGATACTTTGGTACGTTTGAAGAGATGTCCTTTTGGAATGTCGACCCCACCAACTACCATGTGCATAACATGTTGAGGCTCTTCTTATTCATTCTTTCTATTGGCGTCTCTTTACTTGAAGTGATTTTTGGCTCTATCACTGAGGAATTCTCGAAGGTGGCCTTCGTTAAATAATCGGGTTAATTCCTCTCCCAACTGTCTGCAGTCTTCGGGCCTGTGGCCATGTGTGCCATGGAATTTGCACATCAAGTTAGGATTCCTCTGAGAAGGGTCAGTTTGTATAGGTCTGGGCCACCTAGTGTCTTTAATCCTTCTAATGGCCGAAACGATACCTGAGGCATCGACGTTGAAGTTATACTCCGATAATCAAGGTGCTTCTGCGGTATCGGTGTACTTGTCAAATCCAGTTTTACTCATGAGTCCCCTGGGATTTTGCCCTCGATCATTTCTTCGATCATTCTGGGGAGGATTGCGTCCCGAACTGATATTTTTTTGATCTACGACATATGGCTGGTACGGTTCTCTGTTTGACCTCGATTCTCAATCAATATCCCTCGAGGTTTTTACCGCCAATCTGTTCGGGTGAATTGACCTCGAGTGGGCTCCCAAGTGGTCATCCTCGACCCTGATCTTTGATTGCTAACGATTATGTACGTCTGCCCATGTAACAACAGGATATTCTACCAGATTTTGCTTCAACTGTCGTAATGCTATTGAACTTCGTTCATTCAACCCTTGTGTGAAAGCTTGAATGGCCCAATCATCCGTAACTGATGGTGACTCCATTCTCTCCATTTGGAATCGGGACACGAACTCCCTCAACATCTCGTTTTCTCTTTGTCTTATCTTGAAAACATCTGATTTTTTCGGTTCAACTTTTATGGCCCCGGCGTGCGCCTTCACAAAAGAATCAGCTAACATGGCAAATGAATCAATGGAGTTCGGTGGCAAGTTGTGATACCAAATCATTTCTCCCTTAGACAATGTTTCCCGAAATTTTTTCAACAAAACAGACTCGATCTCATCATCTTCTAAGTCATTCCCTTTTATACCACATTTGTACGTAGTGATATGTTCATTAGGATCGGTGGTACCATTGTATTTAGGTATGTCCGGCATGCAAAACTTCTTTGGAATAGGCTTTGGGGCCGCACTCGGGGGAAAAGGCTTCTGTAAGAACTTTTTGGAGTCCAAAACCTTTAAAATCGGAGGTGCCCCTGGTATTTGATCGACTCGGGAGTTGTATGTCTCCACCTTTTTGTCATTATCTTCGATCATTTTTTCTCCTGACTCGATTCTTTTAGTGAGTTCTTAGAGCATTTTCATGATTGTAGGATTAGTACCTGATCTAATACCGTTCGACCTTTTCGGCACCGTCTGAGTACGACGAGTGATTTCTGGTTCAACCATACTCGGAGTTTTTTGTTGACTTTGTAGCTGCGCGATAGCAACCTGCTAAGCTTGTAGCATTTCGAAGATTACCTGGTGGATAACTCCCTCGTCTCCTAGACCCTGTGCTCCTTGACCACCAGGTCGGACCTCCCTGCGTACACATCCTCCGAGGTCTGCGCCCAAGTCCGCATTCAAAGAAATGTGCGAACTAACATCGACTGGTTCCACAATTGGCATAACCCCGACGTTAAGCGGTGGTACACCGGTCTCTGGAGCAGCTACATTATCATTTTCCCCGTTAAATCAAAGGCCATCATTGCTCGTACGGGTGCGTTTGGTGAGTTTGACATGTTTTAACCTGAAAACAGAGAATCTTTGACAAGAACAAGTGTGAAAATAACGTGTGTTATATCAGCGCTGAAACAATCACTATTATCTTTAGGCCCCACCGTGGGCGCCAAACTGTTTATCCTAAAATCTGAGTAACAATTAAATTTGTGTTGAAGTCTTAAAGATACGTTATTTAGGCCAATACTAATTGATAAACAAGAAGACAAACGTATAAATTAAGTGAGCAAGCTAGATCAAACCAGTGTATGAGCAAGTCTAGACCTCGAGCTGTGTGGGCCTCGAGGTACACTAATATGAACAGTAAACAAAGGACAATAAAGCTAAGGAACAATTCTGATGAGAGATGAGTGAAAAAGTAAGAGTGTATATTCTTTGCCAATGACTGATGATGTTTACAAATGAATGAGATCCCCTTTATATAATAGGGGAGTCCTAAATAAGGTACATTTCCATTTTTAGTAAGGAATCTAATTGTACATCTGTCTAACCGCCTAGTATGAATTCGCACAAATCCGTTCCAGAATTCACGCCTTGATCTTTGTGCCATTGCGGGAATCTCGTCCATTCTGTTACAAACCCATAACGACATTATCTCGGGGTAGGTCATACTTGGCCCCGATATTCATTATGCGCTTCGGTCCTCGAGCCTTGTACTCCGTCATCAGTCTCGAGCTCGATCTACTAAGCTTGTTTGGTCCTTTCTGGACTCGAGATCGGAGTGACCCCTCGAACCCATAAAATCAAGCATACTTCATTTTGACCGTACACAATATACTATGAGGGACAGAGCTATGTTTGGTTAAGAATGGTCAACTAAACACCATTCGCCGAAAAGTTATATTATTTACAGGATAAACTATTACTTGTTATTAATAATATTAAAAAGAGATTTTTAAAATCCTTACATAGCTCACTAATAAAGAGTGTTCAAAATATTGAATTTTCTGACTTCTATACAACAAGTACAATTTAAACTATTAAAGGTGGTTAGTTACCCTTTTTTTAGGATACTAATCAATTACATATCAAAGAGAATTGCCTATAGTTTCCTTTAACATTGCATGGTTAATTGTGTAAATAATTTTTATCCCATCACTACATGTATAAAATATAATCTCTAATTATATATATATATATAGCTTAAAGTTTAATAATATCCTACATGACCAATTAAGCACAATTGGGTGATAAATTTCACCACCTTTTAGCTTGGACTAGAGTTGAAAGGGGCTTCATATCCCTCTCTTGATGCTAAGCTCCAGTTCATACTTAAATTATTATAAATATCGTCATATGTGAAAGGGTTATAATTTATGGGCTACAAATACTTCTATCTCTCTCTCTTGTTAAATTAGGTATTCCACCCTCCTGTCCAAAATATTAATCGTTTTGACAAATTGAATTTTTTTCAAAAATACTTGACATACGTTTCTAGAATAACAAAATGCTATTTGTTATTTTCTTTTTCAAATCTACTAGTATAGTATTTTAATGGAACGCTACTTAAGATGTTTATAGAGAAATAAATAACAGTTTAGGTAAACTATAATAGTTAAGGCTATTAAAAGTCTTTCATAAAGGCTGTATAAAATCCTCAAAGATAGATAGTATGGACCGGTGAAAATGCTAATAACCTAAAAGTCTTTACCATAAAAAAAAACTGTGATGGGATGGATAGGGCCTTCACTCTTAATCAGATGTCTCAGGTTCGAGTTTTAGGAGAGAAAATTCTGATAGAGAAAATTTTTATGAAATATTACGTAACGTGAATCCGGATTAATCGGGTACTAAAACAAGTACCGGATACTAAGAGTGAAACCAAAAGAAAGTAAAGATCTTTATTTTTCTATTGATGTAATACACCCACAAGAAGTCCAAAAAAATTAATTAAAACAAAATCAGTGCTCCTTCTCTACTAGCCTCAAACCAAGATAAACACAAATACTCATGAATTCAGATTTAAAGTTGTTGATATTTTTTGGCAACAACATTCCTTATAACTAGTTGGGAAAATGGTGTTCAATCCTCAAGAACACTCTGGAGAATTCACCAACTACTATATTGTTTGCATGTTCACATCCTTTTGTTAGTTTTGGCAATGTGATCCAAATGTTTTATCTTTTATTTCACTTTTTTCTCTTTAATCTTCTTTTTGTAAAAAAGGTTAAATACTTCATTTTTAAGTATGACAAGATATGGCCCTTTCAGTGTTTCCCTTTACTAAAGCATTCTTCATCACCTTTAGGAATTATTCTGAAAAAGACATTAGGGTTTCATACCAACCATATCGGTTTACCACCATTTTGCTTTTGTTTGTACTTGGAATTTTCAATGTAGTATCAATATGCTATATGTGTTACCTTCATTCTTCAATTTTAAAATATAGCAGAGCTCCCACATTTTTTTTTAATGGTTAACAGGTGACCTAATTTTGAATCATGACGTAGAAATAGAATGTATTCGATGGGTTCAACTGAAACTATTATTTTTGGATACAATTATATATGGNATATATATATATATATATATATATATATATATATATATATATATATATATATATATATATATATATATGATAGGTTATAATTTTGTATTTTAGTCGCTTATTACACTCTAATTTAGTGCACTTTAATTGAGTTTGAGCTTTAATCGTTAGTATTTTGCACTAATTGTGTGTTTTATGCCTTGTAGGAGTGATTCCGAGCTATGTAGATATTATGGAATGAATTCAAGTGATTTCGAGCTTTGAAGTCTGAGTAAATGCCCAAGGAATTAAGCGGGGATCGTGTTCAGGGATTAACAGATGATACATATTGCGCACTGTTTAGTAAAATGCACATAACTTTTCTTTCAGAACTTCGTTTGGGCTCCAAAATATATGGTTGGAAAGCTAATTCAAATGGATACAACTTTAATGTTTTATATTTTTCCAAATTCGAAACAGAAAAGGGTGACAAGTGCGAGGTAAGTGCGCGTGCGCGAACTGACCGCTCAAATGGGGCATAATACTGGCTAAAGTGCGCGGTCGATGTGCGGCCACGCACGTCCTGCCCAGAAAAAGTATTTTTTTTTTCGCGTAGGAGAAGGTATAATTGTTTGGGCCCGACCCTACTTGGTATATATACATGGATAAATAATATTTTGAGTACTTTTGACACACTTTGGACCTACGGACGCAGAGACACAATAGGAGCAAGGCGGGAAATTCTTCTACGAGTTTTTCACTTCCTTCTTCCTATTTTTATTATTGGTTATGAATTCTAGTATTATAGTTTTACATACTATTATGAGTAACTAATTTGTTATCTAGAGTATTGATGGAACCCCTTGGAGGATGAATTCTTGTTATGTTTTAATATAATTTAACCTTTGAATTTGTCTATTTGTTCAACTACGTGCTTATTTCAGTTGATTGAATGACCATCGATTGACTGTGCCTATTTTTTTATGTGTTTCTTGAGAAAGGATACATATTTAGGTGGTTGTTGAACAACGTCACTCCTAACGTATGTGAGAAATCAATAAAACAGGTTTAAAGCTAGTTTTAGAAATAACAAAGCCTTGTATTATTCTTAATTTTTTATTTTTATTATTATTTATTTTTTTATTATTGTATTATTCTTGTAGTGTCAATTTTTGAGTTTTTTTAGGAGCATGAAAAACAAAGCCATTGGAAGGATGCAACAACAAACCAGATGGTTAGAACTAAGTGTGAGATACCCACACGAAGGATCAGGCCTGAGAGAAGTCTGAGTAACCCATGAGCTGCTAGTGCTTCGGTCTTTGGCCTACCAGGGAGTTTCTTTTACCCTCTCCAAATTCAAATCTTGGTCAAACCTCCCAACCTTCCAAACTCCAATTTTTCCAACTTTCGCCGAAATGTCTCCAAATTACCCTACGGACCTCTAAATCCAAATCCAGATACACGCCTAAGTCCAAAATCGCCATATGAAACTGTTGGAATCATCCAAAACCCATTTCGTAGCCGTTTACACAAAAGTCAAATTACAGTCAACTCGTACCCGCGGGTGACCCTACGTCACCCCAATCCACATAAGCCCGACGACAGCATCTCAACAGTACTTTAACCCTCCCACCAACACCAATAAGCCTTAGGGTCAAGATTCTCACCTTCCGTTCATCTCCGAAGGACCTGATTCTAAATCCACACCATGTATCAGTCTCAACCAGCTGCAACAACTCATGCCTAAACCCACAAGGTACGATCACCCAACATGACACACCACACACAGGACCATAATAACATTTCTGACCACAATAGCTGTTCGTAATCAAAACCGGTATCGACGATTAGCCTCATATCCGTTAGAAACCCATTTCAAACCTCCATAATTCTACCAATGATGCTGGAAACATGAAGATCCCATAACTATACACCCGGATCAACAAGTCACATCTAACGCCATCGGACACACACCCCGTAAGCTAAAACTCAAATAAGTACAAGACGAAAGTGACTGAATATGTAAAGAGAAACACATAAGAGAAATATCAATCAAGCCCGACAGGCACAACTCTCTATCAGAACCATGCTACAAATCAATTTAAAAAAGGAATAATCAAGGTATATGAACAAATCACAAGGATTTAATCCTAATGTAACTTCCACTGCGGCACGCAGCCCGTCTCAGACATATCAAATCACATGGAATCGCGAGGGTCTCACCCTCAACTATGAATCACAAGTCGAATACACATCATACCAATTGAAACCTTTCACTAACTCAATCCTATCTATAAATCACAACACTTACTGAACTCTCACCCCGGTAGAGCATCTAAATCACAAATCGTAACCAAATTACTCAGGATTGACATCAAAACCTACCGTAATGGACAACATGAGTTCACTTCTAGCCTCGTAACCCTTAATAGTGAATAGAAACAAATGATAGACACGGGTTACCTCTCATAGAATCTCCCAACAGAGGAAAACACATAAACATACTACTAAGTCATGAACTCACCTATAAGTGAAGAAACAAATAAGGGAACTCTCCACGATAAGCAGAACCGAAACAAAATATGAATGGAGCCTCTCTGTAACAAATAAACAACATACATGTATGACATCATCTGGCGTAGCGGCTTTAAGTCTACTATATGAAACACATCAACGGGTCGGGCCTCCCCCTCTTGGGCCCCTATATTCGCCTAAATACCCCACTGTGTCCGGATTCTGGGATAATCTCTAGCCATGTGGCTGGTATCTCCAAACTCGAAGCAACCTCTCTGCTGACGTGGTTGTGGGAACTATGTAGTACGGGTACTTTGAGATCCATGAGCACCTGAAACACTGTGCGAAGCCTGAAGGGTAAACTGAACTGGCTAACCCACAAAACCTCTACCATGTCGTACCCCTGCCTCCAAAAAAAGGAACAGTAGATTTCTCCGGTCTACGAGGCCTCTTCGCCTCCCTGTCCTCTCTCTCATGACCTGGTATGTCCTCTCTCTCCTAATCCCATATTCCCTCCACTCGGCGAGCGAACCTTACCACCTGCTGAATCGAATCATCCGACTCCAACTCCCGAGCCATGCTGAATCGAATATCATTCCTGAACCCCTCAATGAATCTACAGAAACGCTATCTAACTATAGCGACCAAAGTAGGTGCATGTTTGGCCAAATCACCGAATCTAATGGCATACGTCGATAATGACATAGTGCCCTGGTGCAGCTGCTCAAACTCCGCGCGCCATGCATCCTGAAGGGACTGAGGTACAAAGTCTCCCAAGAACATCCCCAAAAACTGAACCCATGTAAGTGAAACTTCCTCGGCCGGTTTCCCCAACTCATATGCCCGCCACCATTGATAAGTCGCTCCCCTGAGCTGGAACGTAATAAAAGCAACTCCGCTCGTCTCCACAATACCCATAGTACAGAGAATGTGGTGACACTCCTCCAAAAAACATTGGGCATCATCTGTCTCCAATACACTGAAGGTAGGAGGGTGGTACTTCTTGTACCTCGAAAGTCTAAGCTGTTCTTCCTCAGATGCTGCTGCCCTAACCACGGGCTGAACTGGAACCACAAGCTGTGTCGTAATGACACCTAGAACCTGACTAACATGAACTCGCTGCTCTAGAGTGTGGGCGGCGGAAGTCTGAGCTCCTCCCCCGGTCTGTGAAGTAGCCGGTGCAACCATAATCAAACTCGCCTAAGACAATGTACCAAACATGCTCAGGAACTGTCCTAAGGTTTCCTGAAGTCCGGGGAGTAACAGCAGGCGCCTCCGGTACCTGTACTCCTCCAACCGGAGCTACTGGCGGTTCCTCAACTGTTTCTCTGGTAGGTGCTCTAGCTGCGGCACATGATCCTCTTCGGCCTCTGCCTCTGCTCCTAGCGATATCTTTTCCTGGGGCACCATCATTAGTAATTGCAGCTTGTGTCCTCATCATCTGTGAGAGAATGGAAAGATAAAAGCTTCAAAGTTCGAGATCAATAAACTCGCACGATTGGAATGAAGGAAGTGAAAATGTCCTAATAGTTCTGTAGCCTCTCGAAGATAAGTACAGACGTATCCATACGATCCACAAGACTCTACTAAACTTGCTTATGACCGTAGCACCTATGAACCTCGAGCTCTGATACCAGCTTGTCACGACCTAAATTCCCCTCCGTTGGGTGTCGTGATGGAACATAGTCTTAAGGACTAGGTAACCTTACATTAACCGAGTACCAATAATAATTGAATAACATCTAACAATTTTAAAATAGAAAATCTCCATAAAATTTAAAATTCCCAAAACTGGTAGTACAATTCATAAGCTCTACAGAGTTTGCTACAAATTTCAAAATACAACTATTTTGAAATAAGGTAAACAATGTGAATAAAAAATAAGAAGGTGACTCTGAAGCCTACGAACGTAGCAGTGGGTTTACCTTGAGTCCCCAAATCAATAACCCGCAAAGTTAGCTAATGATCAGCTGATTTCGAAATACCTCGATCTGCACAAAAATGTGAAGAAGTGTAGTATGAGTACACTACAACGGTACTCAACAAGTATCAAGACTAACCTCAATGGAGTAGTGACGAGGAACAGTCAAGAAACCTACAGGACTAAATAACCTAAACAAGTATAAGTATAGAACAACAGAGTATGATATCTACATAATGACTACGCGAAATGGCAAATAATACGGTAATTGCAGTAAGAAGGGAAAACAACAACTATTAGCGAAATACCATAAAAATAACACAGAAGAATGAAAAATACAAACTAAATCCGATAATCACTGATAAACAAAATACAAGTAATAACTCTACAAAAATGACCGCTTTCACACCATGTTTTTGCCAATAAACTCCACGAGTTACCGAACCTCAGACTATTCACAACTCATGGGTCTCAATACTTGAACACTACCACTTGGCATTTTGTGCTCTCATTACGCTTTATAATTGCACTGCCGACTCACGTGCCAAATAGAGCCATTCTGACATAGAAGGCAAAGTAAACAAGGGTGTGCATCTATACTCAACAATATCAAGAATCCTCTTTAACCGATAAGAATGCTTAACTACGTGTATGATTGTGCAAGTGTTCTAACATAGTAATGCCAGCTAGTAAATATAGAAAAATAAATGGACAACACATAGAATATTTTCCCACAACTTTTCACAAAATAAAGCTCACACGATAAGTGTACCACTACACAACTATCAAGGCCATCACAAGTCATCACAATCAATCCCTGACACAGCCCACCTTGTCTCTCCATGTGTGCAATAGTAAAGTGAATGCCCGCCTTGTCTCGCCACACATGTATAATAATGTTCCCACCTTGTCTCGCCACATGCGCAACCCACATATATATAGCCCGCCTTGTCACGCCACATGTGCAAAAATCAATAGTAACAATAGCACGACAGAAACCTCGTACAAACCCATAACAACAACCGTCCGACAGAAACCATGTGCATCACAATAACAACCGCACAGCAGAAACCTCGTGCATCACAACAACAAGAACAACATCAACAATAACACTAATACAAGAGTATGACATAAATCAACTCGATAATTCTAGAACTCGAAGAAACAGAAGAACAAGTTCACAAGGAGTAGTCACAATATGGAATGCTAGTCATAATAAGAACATCTCAACAAGGAAGGAAATAATATGTGACAACGCCCCGCAATGTACATTTCCATAACAAGGGAACTAACACAAGTCGAGTAATTCCAAATAAGGACAAGTCAACAAAGATATAGGATATCTAAACTTCTTTTAAGGTTGTGCAATTACGAAAGAGATACAACAAATTCAATTAAGGATAAGCAACAGAAGGATAATCAAAGCTCAATTACAGAAGTGATAATTATAACTTCAAATAAAGATAAACAGTTAGGGGAAAGATAACATGGCAACAGAAGAAATAAATATTTCAGTTAAGGCACATATGAATCAAATAAGCAACAAGAGTGGATCATGAAGCGATTAATTCTAATTAAAAAAGGTAGAGGTGAAACTAATAATTAAGGAACGTATCCATAACAAAACAACTACATATTCAGTAAATACAAGGACCTATGAACCCTAAAAGGCCAACTTTCCACAAATAAGTCTGAGCACGTACTTGTCACCTCGCGTACACAGGCTACAATTAGAATGGAGACTCAAATCCTAAGGGGTAGTTCCTCCACATGACGTTAGGCAAGATACTTACCTCAACGAAGACAGATCGATACTCAAAAATAAACTTCTCGACTAAAATGACCTCCGAATGGCTCAAATCTAACCAAAATAACTTCAAAGCATAAATAAAACTCATAAGAAACTATTACGGATCATAAAGGCTCAATCTTTATCAAAATCAAAAAATCGACCCAAAAGTCGACCCCCGTTCCCGCACCTCGGAACCCAACAAATTTCACAAAATCTGAACACCCATTACGATACAAGCTCAAGCATGCTAAAATTATCAAATTCCGATACCAATTCGCCCCTCAAATCATGATTTTTCATTTTGAAAATTTTCTTCAAAAATCTCCATTTTCCTCAACTCAAAACACAAATTAAATGAGAAAAATAAGGATGAAATCGTGAAATATAATAAATCCTAGGTGAAGAATACTTACTCAGTCAATTTTCTTGAAAAACCCACAAAGAATCGCTCAAAACCGAGCTCCACAAGTAAAAATATGATAAAAATGGCCTAACCCTCGATTTGGAAAATATATTCTGCTGCCCAGGCATTAAGGCATCACGAACGCGGAAGAACAATCACGTTAGCGAAGAAGAAAAGGCTTGCGAATACGGAGAGGAAAAATTGACCCCAGGAATTGAGCTACGCGAACGCGAACGCGAGAGCAGCACGCGAACACGAAGAAGAGGAAAACACACTTACGCGTTCGCGGAAAGAATGCGAACGCCTAGAAGAGAAGAGCATGCTTCTGCGATCACGGGAGCAGGCATGCGAACGCGAAGAACAAATAATGCATCCTCCAAGATTACTCTTTGCAAACACGGAGGAGAAAACCAGCTGAAAGAATCAGTAGTTGAAAAATAGATGAAAATGGCCCGTAGCCCATCCGAAACACACCTGAGGCCCCCGGGACCCCGTCTAAACACATCAAGAAGTTCCATAATCTAACACGGACTCAATCGAGGTATAAAATCAAATCAAACAACGTCGAAACTACGAACCTCACTATGAATCGAACTTATGAACTTTGAAAACTTCCAACTTCTAGAATTTGCGCCGAAACTATCAAATCAACCCGGAATGACGTCAAATTTTGCACGTAAGTCCAAATAACATACCGAAGCTGTTCCAACTCTTGGAATCGCATTCAGACCCCGTATCTGCAAAGTCAACTCTTGGTCAAATCTTCCAACCTCCAACTTTTCGAACTTTCGCCGAGATGCTCCAAATTACCTTAGGGCCTCCAAATCCATATCCGGACGCACGCCTAAGTCCAACATCACCATACGAAGCTATTGGAACCATCCAAAACCCATTCCGGATCCGTTTACATAAAAGTCAAATTCCGGTTAGCCCGTCCGCTTAAGCTTCCAAAACTTGAATCCTTCTTCCGATTTGACTCTAAATCATCTGGTAACTGAATTTAACCACACACACAAGTCAATACACATAATACGAATTTGATCAAGACCTTATGCCGCCGAACGGGACTTAAATTCTCAAAACAACCGGCCGGATCGTTACATCCTCCCCCTCTTAAACAAATGTTCATCCTCGAACGTTCCAATAATCGCCTCGAAGTCATCAAATCACTGAATGCACATATGAAACATACACCCGCGGGTGACCCCACGTCACCCCAATCCACATAAGCCTGACGACACCATCTCAACAGTACTTTAACCCTACCACCAATACCAATAAGCCTTAGAGCCAAAATTCTCACCTTTTTCATCTCCAAAGGACCCGATTCTAAATCCACACCCCGATATCAGTCTCAACCAGCTGCAACAACTCATGCCTACACCCACAAAGTACACCACCCAACATGACACACTACACATAGGCCCATAATAACATTTTTATCATAATAGCTGCCCGTAATAAAAACCAACACCAGTAATTAGCCTCATATCTGTTAGAAACCCGTTTCAAACCTCTACAACGCTGGCAATGATGCAGGAAATATGAAGAACTCATAACTATATGCCCAGACCAACAAGTCACATCTAACACCACTGGACACAGACCCCGTAAGCTAAAACTCAAATAAGCACAAGACGAAAGTGACTGAATATGTAAAGAGAAACACATAAGATAAATATAAAAAAAACTCGACATGAACAACTCTCTATCAGTACCATGCTAAGAATCAATTTAAAAAGAAAGAATCAAGGTATATGAACAAATCACAAGGATCTCATCCTGATATAACTTCCACCGCAGCCCGTCTCAAACATATCAAATGACATGGAATCGCGAGGGTCTCACCCTCAACTCTGAATTACAAGTAGAATACACATCATACCAATTGAAAACTTCTACTAACTCAATCCTTTCCATAAAATCACAACACTTACTGAACTCTCACCCCAGTAGAGCATCCAAATCACAAACCGTAACCAAATTACTCAGCATTGACATTAAAACCTATAGTAATGGAAAACATGAGTTCACTTCTAGCCTCGTAACCCTCAATAATGAATAGCAACAAATGATATACACGAACTACCACTCATAGAATCTCCCAACAGCGGCACACACATAAACAAAATACTAAGTCATGAACTCACCTATAAGTGAAGCAACAAATAAGGGAACTCGCCTCGATAAGCAGAACCGAAACAAATTACGAATGGTGCCTTTCTATAAAAAATCAACAGCATACCTGTATGACATCATCTGGCGCAGCGGCCTCAAGCTCACTATATGAAACACATCAATGGGCCGTGCCTCCTCCTCTTGGGTGCCATCTACACGCCTAAATACCCTGTTGTGACACATCTATTCGGAGTCTGGAATAATCTCTCACCATGTGGCTGGTATGTCCTCACTCGAAGCAACCACTCTGTTGAGGTGGCTATGGTAACTATGCGGTACGGGTCCTTTGAGACCCATGAGAACCTGAAACACTGTGCGAAGCCTGAAGTGCAAACTGAACTGGCTGACCCACAAAATCTCTGCCATGTCGTACCATGCCTTAAAAATAAGGATCAGTAGATCTCTTCGGTCTATGAAGCCTCCTTGTTTCCCTATCCTCTCTCTCATGACCTCGCCTATCCTCTCTCTCATGGCCCCGCGTGTCCTCTCTCTCATGATCCCACATGTCCTCTACTCGGCGTGCGATCCCTACCACCCGATGAAACAAAACGTTCGACTCCAACTCCCGATCCATGCTGAATCAAATATCATGCTGGAGCCCCTTAATGAATCTAAGGACACATTTTATAAATATAGCAACCAAAGTAGGTTCATGTCTTGCCAAATCACTGAATCTAATGGCATATGCTGATACTGACATAGTGCCCTAGCACAACTGCTCAAACTCCGCGCACCATGCATCCCGAAGGGACTGAGGTACAAAATTTTCCAAGAACACCTCTGAAAATTTAACCCATGTAAGTGAAGCTGCCTCGGTCGGGCTCCCTAACTCATACGCACGCCACCACTGATATGCCACTCCCCTAAGTTGGAACGTAGTAAAAGAAACCCTGCTCGTCTGTACGCTACCCATAGTACGGAGAATGCGGTGACACTCCTCCAGAAAATCCTGGGCATCATCTTTCGCCAATCCTTTGAAGGTAGGAGGGTGGTACTTCTTATACCTCTCAAGTCTAAGCTATTATTCCTCAGATGTTGCTGCCCTAACCACGGGCTAAACTGGAACCATAAGTTGTGTCGCCATGACACTTGAAACCTGACCAACATGAACTCGCTGCTCTAGAGTTTGAGCGGGGGGAGTCTAAGCTCCTCCCCCGGTTTGTGAAGTAGCTGGTGCAACCGGAATTAACCCCTCCGGAGGCAATGTACCAAACATGCTCAACAACTGTCCTAAGGTCTCCTAAAGTTCGGGGGTAACAGCAAGCGCCTCCGGTACCTGTCCCCCAAACGGAGCTACTGGCGGTTCCTTAACTGCTGCTCTGGTAGGTGCTCTAGCTGCGACACGTTCTCCTCTTCGGCCTCTGCCTCTACCCCCAACGGCATCTGATCTTGGGGCAGCGTCATCAATAATTGAAGCTCGTGTCTTCACCATCTATGAGAGAATGGAAGGATAAAAGCTTCAAAATTCGAGATCAAAAAACTCGCTTATGACTCGTAGCACCTATGAACCTAGAGCTCTGATACCAACTTATCACGAGCCAAATTCCCCCCTGTTGGGTGTCGTGACGAGACCTAGTCTTAGGGATTGGTAAGCCTTACATTAACCGAATAACAACAATAATTGAATAACATCTAAAATTTTTGAAATAGAAAATCTCCATAAAATTTATAATTCCTAAAACCGGTAGTACAAGTCATAATCTCTACAAAGTTTGCTACAAATTTGTAAATACAACTGTTTTAAAATACGGTATCAGTGTGAATACAAAATAATAAGATGACTGTGAAGCCTGCGAAAGAAGCAACAAGTTTACCTTGAGTCTCCACAGCAATAACCCACACATCTAGCTAATGATCAACTGACTTCGAAATACCTAGATCTGCGCAAAAATGTGAAGAAGTGTAATATGAGTACACCACAACGGTACCCAGAAAGTGTCAAGACTAACCTCAATGGAGTAGTGATGAGGAACAGTCAAGACACCTACTGGACTAAATAACCTAAACAAGTATAAGCATAGGAGCAACAGAGTATGATATCTACATAAAGACTACACAAAATGGAAAATAATACGGTAATTTCAGTAAGAAGGGAAAACAACAACTGTTAGCAGAATACCATAATAATGACACAGAAGAATGGACGGAAACACAACCAAAATTCGATAATTACTGATAAAGAAAAGACAAGTAACAACTCAACAAAATGACCGCTTTCACACCAGGTTTTGGCCAATAAACTCCACGAGGTACCGAACCTCAGACTATTCACAACTCACGGGTCCCAATACCTGAACCCTAACACTTGGCATCCTGTGCTCTAATTACTCTTTATAACCACACTGATGACTTGCGTGCCAAATAGATCCATTCCCACATAGATATAAAGTAAACAAGGGTGTGCATCTATACTCAACAATATCACAAATCCTATTTAACCGAAAAGAGTGCTTAACTACGTGTATTCTTGTGCAAGTGTTCTAACATAGTTCATGACAGCTAGTAAGTATAGAAAAATAAATGGACAACACGTAGAATATTTTCCCACAACTTTTTACAAGATAAAGCTCACACGATAAGTGTACCACTACACAAATATCAACAACAAAAATGCCCCCAGGCCATCACAAGTCATCACAATCAATCCCTGACACACACCACCTTGTCTCGCCACGTGTGCAATAGTAAAGTGAATGACCGCCTTGTCTCGCCACACGTGCATAATAATGTTCCTACCTTGCCTCTCCACATGCGCAACCCACATATATATATATATATATATATATATATATATATATCCCTCCTTGTCACGCCGCATGTGCAAATATCAATAGTAACAATAGCACAAAAGAAACCTCGTGCAATCCCATAACAACAACTGCACGACAAAAACCTCGTGCATCACAATAACAACTGCACGGAAGAAACCTCGTGCGTCACAACAACAAGTACAAAAGAAACAATACACTAATACAAGAGTATGACAAACAAATCAACTCAGAAATTCTAGAAATCGAATAAATGGAAGAACAAGTTCACAAGGAGTAACCACAATAGGGAATGATAGTCATAATAAGAAAAACTGAACAAGGAAGAAAATAATATGTAACAACGACCCGGAATGTACAGTTCAGCAACAAGGGAGCTAACACAAGTCGAATAATTCCAAATAAGGACAAGTCAACTAAGATATAGGATATCTAAACTTCTTTTAAGATTGGGCAATTATGAAAGAGACACAACATATTCAATTAAGGATAAGCAACAGAAAGATAATCATAGCCTCAATTAAGGATGAACAATTACAGAAGAGATAATTATAACTTCAAATAAAGATAAACAGTTAGGGGAAAGATAACATGCCAACAGAAGAAATAAATATTTCAGTTCAGGCACATATGAATCAAATAAGCAACAAGAGTGGATCATGAAACGATTAATTCTAATTAAAGAAGGTAGAGGTGAAACTAATAATTAAGGAACGTATCCATTACAAAACAACTGCATATTCAGTAAACATTCATTCCGATACTAGCTCAAACATTCTAAAATTATCAAATTCCGATATCAATTCGCCCCTCAAATCATGATTTTTCATTCTGAAAGTTTTCTTCAAAAATCCATATTTTTCTCAACTCAATACATAAATTAAATGATAAAAATAAAGATAAAATTATGGAATATAATAAATTCTAGGTGAAGAACACTTACCCAATCGATTTTCTTGAAAACCCCACAAAAATTCACTCAAAACCGAGATCAACAAGTCAAGATATAATAAAAATGGCCTAACCCTCGATTTCAAAAATATATTCTTCTTCCCAGGTATTAAGGCATCGCGAATGCGAAAGAACAATGGCGTTCGCGAAGAAGAAAAATTGAGTGCTGCCCAGTTGTGCTACGCAGACGCGACAAAAGGCTCGCGAACGCGGGGAGAAAAAAATGATCGCCCGGGAATTGAGCTACGTGAATGCGAGAGCAGCGCGCGAACGAGAATAAGAGGACAATACACTTACGTGTTCGTGGACAGAGGAATGCGAACGCGAAGAAGAGAAGAGTAGGCTTCCGCGATCGCGAGAGGAGGCATGCAAATGTGAAGAACAAATAATACATCCTCCAAGATTACTCTTAGCGAACACGGAGGTGTAGACGCAAATGCGAAGGAGAAAACCAGCTAACAAAATCAACAGTTCAAAAATAGATGAAAATGGTCTGTAGCCCATCTGCAACACACCGGAGGCCCCCGGGACCCTATCTAAACACGCCAAAAAGTTCCATAAACTAACACGGATGAACTCGAGGTCTCAAATCACATCAAACAACGTGGAAACTACGAATCGCACTATGAATGGAACTTATGAACTTTCACTTCTTCCAACTTCTAGAACTCGCGCTGAAACCTATCAAATCAACCCGAAATGACGTCAAATTTTGCAGTCAAGTACCAAATAACATAACGAGGCTATTCTAACTATCACAATTACATTCCGACCCTGATATCTTCAAAGTCAACTATTGATCAAACCTCCCAACCTTCCAAACTCCATCTTTTCCAATTTTCGCCGAAATGCTCCAAATTACCCTACGGACCTTCAAATCCAAATTCGGACGCACATCTAAGTCCAAAATCACAATTTGAAGCTGTTGGAATCATCCAAAAACCATTCCAGAGCCTTTTAAATAAAATTCTTTTGGTCAACTCGTACCGCTTGATCTTCCAAAACTTGAATCCTTCTTCCGATTTGACTCTGTATCATCCGATAACTGAATTCAACCATGCGTGCAAGTAAAAACACAAAATACAAAGCTGCTCAAGACATTATACCATCGAACGGGATTTAAATTCTCAGAACGACCGACCGGGTCGTTACAGATACAGAGTGAAGACAAATATAGAAGTTTTATTTAGGTAAAATATTTTGAGAATTATAAAACGATATTAAGGATAAAGTAGTAAAAGAAATTTGGTGAAGAATTTTTTTATTAATCTCCACTAACAATTACAATTTCCTTGACTACGTGCAATCTTCCTTTCAGACTATCTACCCCTACATCTACTTTTCTGTATATAAATTTACATTTATTTCTATTAGCTGAAAAACATGTAATGTGAACTATGGCCCCTATAAGAGATAACCATCCAATTCTAGCTAAGTATGCTGCTCAACCACATTCTTTCCTTTGTTACTCCGCTTCATGCTCAAGAACATGTTCCTCTGCATTTTGCACTCTTACTTTATCTGCTCAACCACAAGATTAGGTCATGGTAGTTTGAGATCCCAATAAGCAGTGTTTCTTGCTTTCTAGATGCGATATACTAGTGCTGCCAAAGTTGCAATGACAAAAGCCCTGCAGCTTATTCCTTAAGTGCTTCTAGCCAGCCTCCTCCATATCCCATTTATGTCTGCATGTTGTACTCCTCTCCCAGTCCATCTAAGAATCCTTTGCAGGCAATTCAGGAGAAAGCACATTCAAAGAACATATGCTTTACCGTCTCCATATTAGCACCACACATTATATATATGTCATCTTGGCTAATACCTAGCCTATACAGTCTTTCTTTGGTTAATAATCGCTTATGCAAAACCAACCAGCAGATTGTGCTTTGTCACATTTCTTCTACTCCATACCCAAGTCCACCAGGGCCGGTCCTCATGTTCCCCCATTCTCCACTTGTACCAATTACTAATTGGATGTTGCCCTTAGACTTTTAGCCCTCCATTCTCAACAAAGCCAGGTGCAAATGTATCTCTAGTAGTGCATACCTTTTTCTAGTACCAACAATCATGTGATGGTGAGTACTGCAGTCACTATATTTTAAATAAATTTTATTGATCCACTTTACCCAAAGATTATCAGTTTTTGGGGCAATGTCCATATATACTTAGCTATAGCAGCTTCATTCCATCTTATACACTCTGTTATTCCCAAGCCCCCTTCCCTCTTTGGTTTGCATACCAGGTCCCACACCACAAGTGGGATCTACTTGTGGCCACATTTCCATCCCATAGGAAGTTCCTATAAATTGCAGTAATACCCTTGAGCACCAATTTTGGGAGGATAAATATAGAAGCCCAATAGCTATGAATGTGGAGTAAAACTGAGTTTATTAGAATCACTCTCCCAGTGTCACGACCCAAAATTCCTAAGGTTGTGATGGTGCCGGACATCATTATCAGGCAAGCCAAATTATTAATTAGTCGAAATAAATTTCTGTTTATCATTTATGAAAATCATTTTCTTTCACTTTATTACATGTTAATTAAATAAAATATGCCGAGTAAAACAATAGTTTAAATATTACACTTTAGCAAATGTATCCCAACGCATCCCAGAACCAAGTGTCACAAGTACATGAGCAATTTCTAAGAATTTATACAATCAATACAAAGCTTGTCCGAAATACAAGTTGGACAAGGAATTTAAAATGAAAATAAATACAGTACGAGGGAGACTCTGTCAGCTGCGGATCACCTCCGGATGCGCAACTCGCCCATGTCTCTGAATCCTCCACATTGCTATGAAAGTACCTGTGCAATAAAATGCACAACAAGTGCAGCATGAGTACAAAAACAACGTGTACTCAGTAAGTTGCCAGCCTAACCTCAGAGAGGTAGTGACGAGAGGTCGAATTACTCACTCACTAGGGTCCAACAATTTATTTAACAGCATAAGACGAACACGATAGGCATGTAAATGTAGTAAAGCATCATATATATAAGGCACTGAAATCCAAGTAAATACTGGAAGTAAAAAAATAGTTACCACTTTCTCATTGTTTTCCCAAATATCTTGAATAGACAATTTCCTCTTTGTTTTCCCCCAAATATCATAAATAAACAATTACTTCTTTATTTTCCCCAAAATATCTTATCACTTAAAAAATCATTAAAAATATTTAACAATTTAGCACGCGCATACGGGATAAGGACAACCGTCCTGAGTCGTCATAATAATCAACTCTGTGCACTGCCGAGGATCGAACGGCCCGTCCCATAAGTGCACCTCTCAATATAATAATCATGACTATCCACTGCTGAGGATCGAACGACCCGTACCAAAAGTGCATTTTTAAATCCGTCATGGCGTACGACCCGCTCCCATGAGGGTGGGGGAAATAACACTCCGCTTACGAAATGTAAATTGCGAAGCGGTCACATGCGGACATGCAGAATCAACAATCCACCCTGAATACGTCGGGAACACAAACACTTAAGTAAATGACCGATCTCTCTTTTAAAACCACAAAATAGTATTTAAATCCTTTTTTTCGAAATTCATTTTCCAAGTTTTTATAATGTTTAATAATACAACCTTATCCGAAAATACAATTGCCCTCGAAGGAAAATCAATTCTCTCTTTAGATGATTAAGAAAATAAACTCTATTCTTCCTTCGTCATTCGATTACAATTTCGATTATATTAGCAATCTAATATTACAGACAAGATCATAGGTACAACAGGTAAGGCATGCTAGTGGGTCCTAGGCTACTCGGACATGGCATAATAGTATCTATGCATGGACTCCCGTCACCTCGTGCGTACCTAGCCCCCGCAGATAGTAACACATACTTAATTAGTTCACTTAGGGGGGTAATTGCCCCTCACAAAGTTATAAAGGAGACTTATCTCGCTTCAAAATTCCATAACCGGCCTCCAAGCCCCTCCGATGACTCCAAACGTCGCACAACGCACCGAAACTATCCAAACAATGACAAACCAATGAAAATATACTCTAATATTCGCAACAATTCCAAATTATATAATTTCCCAATTCCGCTCAGTGAAATGACCAAAATGCGCTCGGGCCAACGTGCCCGGAATCCGAAATTTCTCGAAGATACATTCTACCCATAGCTTTACTAGTTCAATTATACAATTTACTCAAATATTCATGCTCAATTCGTGGCTAAATTCCAATTTACCAAGTTTCCAGGTTTCCTTCAACATTCCCAAATTTTCCTCAATTTCCCATACCAAATATATGTAATAATCTTGTATTTAATTCAAAAGCGTGAAGAAATTACTTACCTTGCGATCCTTGACGAAATCCTCTCCTTGAAGCTCCTCAAAATCGCCCATAACATATGAAAATAGATGGAGAAATGTCCAAATTCTCGCTTAAAAACAATCTGCCCAGGCCTATTTCCGCACCTGCGGTCCTCTTGTCGCTCCTGTGGCCTCCTTGGCTCCAGCCCAATTTCGCACCAGCGGCTCCGCACCTGCGGCCAAATCCTCGCAGGTGCGGTCACACCAGATGACAACAACCTTCACCTTTCTTCAACTTCAAATATTGATCCGTTAACCACCCGGAATCCACCCGAGACCCTCGGGACCCTGTTCAATTATACCAACCTGTTCCAAAACATAATGCAGACTTGCTCGAGGCCTCAAATCACATCAAACAACATTGAAACCACGAATCGTACCCAAATCCCAACTTTTTGAACTTAGAAATTGCCAACTTCTACATCCGATGCCGAAACCTGTCAAATCACGTCCGATTGACCCCAAATTTTACACACAAGTCATATTCGACATTACGGACCAGCTCCAACTTCCGGAATCGTATTCCGACCTCGATATCAAAACTTCCAATTCTGGTCGGATTTCTCAAAAACCTTCAAATTTCTATCTTTAGCCAAATAACTCCAAAATGACCTACGGACATCCAAATTCACTTCCGATCTCCCTCCCTACTCCAGAATTACCATACAAAGCAATTCCCATACACAGAATCCCAAACGGACATCAACATCACTGAAATGCGCTTCAAGCCCAAATCTATGAAATTCTTCTAAAATGCTAACTTCCACAATATGCATCGAAACGCTCCCGGGTTATCGAAAATCCGATCCAGACATACGCCCAAGTCCGGAATAATCATTCGAACCTGCAGCAACCTTCAAATCCTGATTCGGAGGTCGTTTACTCAAGATTCCAATCTTAGTTGATTCTTCCAACTTAAGGCTTCTGAAATGAGAATTTTCTTTCCAAATCAACTCTAAACTTTCCGAAATTCAATTCCGACCACACCTACAAGTCATAATACCTGAAATGAAGCTGCTCATGACATCAAACCGCTGAACGACGTGCTAGAGCTAAAACCACCGGTCGGGTCATTACATTCTCCCCCACTTAAACCGACGTTCTTCCTCAAACATGCCAAGAACTGCTCTGGAGTTAGCTGAAATCACAGTCTAACACCTCATGCACCTGCCCGTGCTACCACAACCCAGTTGGGCACATTAGCTTGATCAATCTGAAGATTTCTTCTTTTATCCATATAATAAGCTCAGAACCTAGTTCCAACACTTGAAATTCTCTTCCAGGCCTAGTTCTAATGCATAAACACCGTATCATCCACCACCCTATATACCAGGACATGACTGCATACTTTTGCTGAATCAGCACCATGCACCGCATAACTCATCATCTGACCACAATGACATCCTCTGAACCTAAATAGCCAAAATTCCACGAATCTGATGCTCCCAATGCACCTCATAATATATATACATACATCCTGCTATAATGATGACGATACCACCACAACGGAAAAGATGTGTAGAAATTCATAATCAACTACAGAGTGAACAAATCACTGAATATCTCATCTTGACTAGAATCATCGCCTCATTATGAACTTGAATAATGGTATTTGGTCTTTAATATACACTTCACATAACCTTATCGCACTGATCCATGATCCGATAATCTCGTCTCACCCAGTATGAACTGCTCAGACAACAAATCACCCCAAACATGACCAACAGCCTCACATGTTACCACATCGCGCCACTAGGCCATAACTCGAAAATGATAGGTAAGAAATGACTCAGGAAGGGACTATTGAACTCACGCAACTAATATGAACTTTTCTCAGAAAATAGGAAGTAAAACATAAGAAAAATAAATATATATTAACCCTTCTCATCATCACACTGTTGCGGCGTGCGACCCTATTTAAATATCATACCCGTGGCGGCGTGCCACCCGATCCCATCGTAAAACTCACATAAGGAAATATACACGGATCTGAATCGCTCACTATTACACATTATCGAATATCGGTCACAAGCACGCTAAGTGCATAGTACCATCCTGGGGAGACTGATAAGTGCAAAAGCCCAAGCACGACTGAGGTGCAATATATATATACACTCTGGATCTCAAGAGCTATCCTGCTCACATAACATCATCACTACGCGGAGATCTCAACTCATAAGAAATTATCAAGCCGTTTCACAACTCACAACTCACACGTCACAATCATATTATAACATGAATTTGACGAAGACGGAGCAACATCGGCTATTTCAATACCTCTCCATGAAAAGCGTTCTACTGATATACACATGCCTGGCTCATATGAAGCCCATAATTATATTTAAATCCATCCACAAACATCGAGTCTACCTTGCTCGCACAAAACTAAGCTAATAGCTTTACCTGGGTCCACACTAACCCACTTTCTCTCATAATACGCGAGAACAACCATCATAGCCGGGACAAACAACCCACAATCCACAACCAAATGAACTGAATGCCCCTCAGGCATAACTTCTCAAATAACCAATATTGCACTTCTTTATACTCAGTCCAAATCTTCAATCCATCAAGTGACTACATGTCACATTTATACAATCTTTTCGCGGTCATGCCTCCATGACCTTCTACACAAGGCAACAAGTCTGCCCATACATACCATCGACCACACAAATGCTGCAAAGCAAATCAAGAACCCATGACCAGGGTACAAAGCCCCTTTCACCGAATATCGATCTCAAGTGACATTGAAGATAACACCATCTTACTCTGAACTTTCAAATCCCTTTTTCTTGCTCTTCCGAGCTCATGACATCCTTATCAACACCGAATCGCAATATCGATTCTCACTCCCAGTTACATACTGCTTACCACACCTAACATACCAATATGAGGTAGCACAAGAATTCCATCACAACTTCTGAATCACCCATAGGGTGAACACTTCATCATATATAAACCTTTTACTTAACTCAATTCGAGAGTATCATCTCAACACACGATTAAATTCTCACAACCACCCAATATGCAAATCCTTAAGTAGTAGTCTATACCACCGTAACCCTTCCGGGATCTGCCTACGCCTGACAGGCCATAGATTCAAATTATCCCACATGAAATCCGTTACGACGACCGACAAGCTCCGCACACACCGACACAAACCACATGCATAACTTAATCATATCAAAGGAACTGATCACTGCCGCAAATGTGCCATTTCAACCATGGTTAATCAATCTATCTTCTTTAATCATCTTCAATCGCTTCAGGAATAATAGAAACTTCCTTCAACTCATAGCAAACTCAACCCTCACTCATCCCGAGTGACCTTGATTCACGAGACTGTGCTGCCTAAATTCTGCAACCCGTCTCATACCCTCCTGATAATCCTTCTACAATCCGGAGTTTATTTCTCTCACTCCTCCAATTCTATCTTGCATGATGAAACATATCATAGAGTATTCCAACCATCTTCCTTTTTCTCAGAAATTACTCTGCAAAAGCTCGATTCTCGATCACACCACTGCCTGAAACCCTTAAACGCCGCATTCTTAACTTTTGAATTCACCAGGACCGCTATTGAGAGTCACCCACTATGACTGGCCCCGAATACAATCAACTCCAAGGCTCTTCTAGCACATGAACACCCTTTTCCTTAGCTGTACTAACTTGCCAACACGCCGACAATCCGCAACCCTATGAGAAGACAACCCTACAACCCAACTGAAGATGGTGGGACTCCCCCACTTAGCCCGAAGCTACTCCCTACACCACTCTAGACCCTGCCGAGATCCTTTCTCCTTGATAACATGATCTTTCTCAACAAATCCGTCCAATTCTTCCAAATTCTCTTGTTAGCACTCCCTAAATACTCAAACTCTCTAGCATCATTCACACATTCTACCTCCTACCGAATGGCCACTAGAACCCCTCACCGAGACATGCCAACCATGCCACCGCTACTATTCACAGGAGATAACCCACCCGTGGAAATCACCGACGTACACCTTCCAACGATGCTGAAATGCATGCTCTCTGCGACTTCAATACCCCATCCTACGCCCTGCTTCATTTACCAACTTTACTAGTCCGTCCGCTCCTCATGGACATCCATTAAATGCACGAAAATATCTTCAAATTCCAAGCTATGTTGTCGCTTCACCACTTTGCGACTGCCCGACTTCCGCTTTTTACACCTGGCCTCCTAGAAATGGAACCACCGCCTAGCCTCACTTCAGGATCAATCTCTGCCAACCGCATTCTTCAATACTTCTTCTCAATACTCTGACCCCATGAAACCAAAGAAACCATAGCACCGACGAACTTAACACATTCCATTCGATCAATGATGACGACTTCACGTCACAGGTGCATATCCCACCTCACTTGAAGACACCAAGTCTTACTACTTTATCAACCCTAACTGAACTATTCATAACCCAAATGCCTTTCCTCTGCCAGAACTAAAATACCAAATCTCGAAATCACACTCTGAGAAGACCTCCCTTCAAACCATTCATCATCCTCAACATACGAGCAATCATTCTATCATCATATCGACATCACACGATAATCAATCGCAAGCATCATCACTACCTGAGCATAGCCTTAACGCTCTCAGAAACACAGCTACTGAGCTGAAATAACATATTATTCTTTTTGCAGGGCCATAACTACAGCCCCAACCAATTACACATGGAAACATCTCGAACTACATCCGTAGAACTATTTCAACTCTCGAAAATAAGTACTGGCGTCTCCGTATCGATCCGCAAGGCTCTACTAGACTTGATAATGACTCGTGAGACCTAAGGGAACCTAGAGCTCTGATACCATGTTGTCACGACCCAAAATCCCTAAGGTCATGATGGCGCCGGACATCATTGTCAGGAAAGCCAAATTATTAATTAGTCGAAATAAATTCTTGTTTATCATTTATGAAAATCATTTCCTTTTACTTTATTACATGTTAACTAAATAAAATCTGCCAAGTAAAACAATAGTTTAAATAATACACTTTAGCAAATATATCCCAACACATCCCAGAACTCGGTGTCACAAGTACATGAGCAATTTCTAAGAATTTATACAATCATTATAAAGCTTGTCCGAAATACAAGTTGGACAAGGAATTTAAAATGAAAATAAATATAGTACGAGGGAGACTCTATCAACTGCAGATCGGCTCCGGATAAGTCTCCGAATTCTCCACATTGCTATGAAAGTACCTGTGCAATAAAATGCACAACAAATGCAGCATGAGTACAAAAACAACGTGTACTTAGTAAGTCGTCCGCCTAACCTCAGAGAGGTAGTGGCGAGAGGTCGAATTAGACACTCACTAGGGTCCAACAATTTATTTAACAACATAATACGAACACGATAGGTATGTAAAGGTAGTAAAACAACATATATATAAGGCACTGAAATCCAAGTAAATACTGGAAATAAACAAACTGTTACCACTTTCTCATTGTTTTTCCAAATATCTTGAATAGACAATTTCCTCTTTGTTTTCCCCCAAATATCATAAATCAACAATTACTTTTTTATTTTCCCTCAAATATCTTATCACTTCAAAAATCATTAAAATATTTAACAATTTAGCACGCGCATACAGGATAAGGACAACCGACCTGAGCTGTCATAATAATCAACTCTGTGCACTGCCGAGGATCGAACAACACATACCAAAAGTGCACCTCTCAATATAATAATCATGACTATGCATTGTCGAGGATCGAACGGCCTGTACCAAAAGTGCATTTTTAAATCCGACGTGGCGTACGACCTGCTCCCATGAGAGTAGGGGAAATAACACTCCGCTCGCGGAATGTAAATTGCGAAGCGGTCACATGCAGACATGCACAATCAACAATACCACCCCGAATACGTCGGGAACACAAACACTCAAGTAAATGACCAATCTCTCTTTTAAAATAACAAAATAGTATTTAAATCCTTTTTTTGAAATTCACTTGCTAAGTTTTTATAATGTTTAATAATACAACCTTATCCGGAAATACAATTGCCCGCGAAGGAAAATCAATTCTCTTTTTAAATGATTAAGAAAATAAACTTTAATCTTCCTTAGTCAACCGATTAGAATTTTGATTATATTAGCAGTCTAATATTACAGACAAGAACATAGGTAAAGCAGGTAACACATGCTAGTGGGTCCTAGGCTACTCGGACATGGCATAATAGTAGCTATGCACGGACTCCTGTCACCTCGTGCGTACGTAGCCTCCGCAAATAGTAACACATACTTAATTAGTTCACCTAGGGATAATTCCCCCTCACAAAGTTAGAAAAGAGACTTACCTCGCTCCGAAATTTTATAACCGGCCTCCAAGCCTTTCCTATTACTTCAAACGTCGCACAACACTCCGAAACTATCCAAACAATGACAAACCAATGAAAATATACTCTAATATTTGCAAAAATTCCAAAGTATATAATTTCCCAACTCCGCTCAGTGAAATGACCAAACTTTCTTCAGGCCACGTGCCTGGAATTCGAAATTTCTTGAAGATACATTCTACCCATAGCTTTACTAGTTCAATTATACAATTTACTCAAATATTCATGCTCAATTCGTGGCTAAATTCCAATTTACCAAGTTTATAGGTTTCCTTCAACATTCCCAAATTTTCCTCAATTTCCCATACCAAATCTATGTAATAATCTTGTATTTAATTCAAAAACGTGAAGAAATTAGTTACCTTGCGGTCCTTGACGAAATCCTCTCCTTGAAGCTCCTCAAAATCGCCCATAGCATAGGAAAATAGATGGAGAAATGTCCAAATTCTCGCTTAAAAACAATTTGCCCAAGCCTATTTCCGCACCTGCAGTCCCCTTGTCGCAGATGCGCTTCCGCAGATGCGCCCAAATCTCCCGCACCTGCAGTCTCCTTGGCTCCAGCCCAATTTCGCACCTGCGGCGCCCTTAGCCGCACCTATGGCCAAATCCTCGCAGGTGCGGTCACACCAGATGACAACAATCTTCAGCCTTCTTCAACTTCAAATATTGATTCGTTAACCACCCGGAATCCACCCGAAGCCCCTGGGACCCCGTCCAATTATACCAACCTATTCCAAAACATAATGCGAACTTGCTCGAGGCCTCAAATCACATCAAACAACATCGAAACCACGAATCACACCCAAATCCCAACTTTATGAACTTAGAAATTGCCAACTTCTACATCCGATGCCGAAACCTATCAAATCACATCTGATTGACCCCAAATTTTGCACACAAGTCATATTCAACATGACAGACCTGTTCCATTTTCCGGAATCGCATTCTGACCTCTATCTTTAGCCAGATGATTCCAAAATGACCTACGGACATCCAAATTCACTTCCGATCGCGCTCCCAACTCCAGAATCACCATAAGAAGCTATTCCCAGACTCAAAATCCCAAATGGACATCAACATCACTGAAATGCGCTTCAAGCCCAACTCTATGAAATTCTTCTAAAATGCCAACTTCCACAATATGCATCGAAATGCTCCCGGGTTATCCAAAACCTGATCCGGATATACGCCCAAGTCCGAAATCATCATACGAACCTGCAGGAACCTTCAAATCCTGATTCTGAGGTTGTTTACTCAAGATTCCAATCTTAGTTGATTCTTCCAACTTAAGGCTTCTGAAATGAGAATTTTCTTTCCAAATCAACTAAACTTTTCGAAATTCAATTCCGACCACACCTACAAGTCATAATACCTAAAATGGAGTTGATCACGACTTCACACTGCTGAACGATGCACTAGAGCTCCAAACGAATGGTCGGGTCATTACACCCAGCATAGGAGAGGTGTCTAGAACCCCAACTTCTTACTCTTGCTGTTAGTTTCTCAACCAATACTTCACCGTCCATTTTAGATAGATTTCTAGTTGATATTATTACCCCTAAGTATCTGAAAGGTAGGGTCCCTTTAGCATAAACAGTCAGCTCTATTAGGTCATCTGCATGATTACACATAATATGTTAGATGTGGTCACTACTAAAAAATCGAGTTTTAGCGACGGATAAATTCTGTAGCTAAACCGAAAAATCTGTCACTAATTTAACGACGGATAGCAGCGGATTATCAAGAAATTCTACTAGCTACAAATATTTTAGCGATAGATTAGCCACGACGTTGGTCGCTAATATCAACTTTTTTTTTTTTTGTAGTGGATGCATTTGCGCATAAAATATAAGCATTTGAGAATGTCTTTAAACCCCTTAGCATTAGTACGACAGACCGGAAATCTCCTTTTCTAAATAACAGTGCATCATCTGCAAAGAAAATATGATTCAACCATAAGCTCTTGCATTTTGCATCAAACCCAAATCCATGATGTTTTTCCACCTGACTCATTATCCTTGTAAAGTATTCCATGCATATAACAAATAGGAGGAGGGATATGATCTCACCTTGTCTAACACCTCTTTTGCCTGTTATACTTCCATATAGACCCCTATTAATTGTTGTTGAGTACTTGACAGTGGTAAATATAGTCCATATTCATTTAATGAACTGGTGCGATAAATCCAAAGCATGCAACATCTCTTCAACAAACTCATATTCAATTGTATCATATACTTTCTTCAAATCAATATTAATCAAGCAAATACTAGTGGCTTTCTTTCTGTTGTTTAACCTGACCAGATCTTGGCAAATAAGAACATTTTGGTCAATCGATCTCCCTGCCACAAATGAACTCTAATTAACTGAAACGATAGCTGGTAACACCTTCTTCAATCAGTTAGACAACAATGTGGATACTATCTTGTAGATAGAATTACAACAAGCTATTGGTCTATAATCTCCAACGGTTCCAGCATGATCCTTCTTAGGTACTATTGATACCTAACTTTGCCCTCATATTTTATAAATATCCTGTATGCTTTCAAAATATTATTATGTTTCATTATTACCTAATTTACACAGGTCATATAAGTATTTTCTATAATTTTTCATAATTTTAAAATCTTTAAAATTGATTTTTCTTGCATTTGAATTACTTGAATATATATTAATTACCCTTTTAAATTATATTGTAATGATTTAATCATCCAAATTTATTATCCACATATGTGTTTCATAATATTTTACTTCATTTCATATAATTATATTTGTATTTTAAGATATTTACATCTTTTCAATAATAGCATATATGATATGAATAATTACATTTTTATTACAGTATTTTGTGCCCAAATAGTATTTTTATAATATTAAACTATTATTTAAAACACTTTATTACATAAATAATATTTTATTATTTGTTAATTACTTTTTTATAAATTATTTTATGATAAATTTTCGTGTATTTAAATTATGGCCCAGTTAAAAGTAAATTTCAGACCAAAAACATACTCAAAACATCTGGCCCGCTTCATTTCACCTTCAGCAGCCCAACCAAACGACTCTTCCCTATACCCGACCGGGACCCATTTTGTGACCTGCTCGAGGTTCACTTGAAACCCTTGGGAACTCTGACGCATTGGGATTTTAGGAGTCCTGCTGTTCCTTCTCTATTACTGGTGACGGAACTACCATTGGCACTCAATTTTTCCTTTACTTTCCTGTTAATCTGCAGCTGGTTAGTGTTACTGGCTCTTACAATTTTAACTATTTCCCTTCTGATTGTCTACGTCATGTGTGTTCTATGTACCAGTATCGTATGAACTTTCGTGAGTTAGCATGACTCAGTTTCCTTGCTATTTGTGAACCCCCCAACACTATATTGTCGCAGGCTTTGCTGTAATCCTATTGTCTTAACGATGTCCTTGTAGTGCCATGACTGGTCGTTTTGAGCATTGTATTTTTCTCTTTAGCTTGAGGGCACTAGGTCATCTTATGTTTTAGAACCTAATTATGTGTTTCAAAGCCTCAAATACCTCATTTTATGTTACGCCCCAAACCTGGGGAGGCGTGGCTGGCACCCGGTGTCGTACTGGCCCGAGTGAATAATATCCTTTTTCTGTAACTATCATGGGCTAACATGGTCACAACTCGTAATGTATAACTATTAGTGGAAAAACACTGTATCAATGAATCATCGTTCTTAAAACATGAATATATATGGGCCTTCAAGGCCTCTGACATACTGTACATAATGAACATGTGTCTACAAAGCCTCTAAGAGTATTTAAAATCAAATGGGATAGGTGACCGGCCTACCCATAAATCTGTAGCAAAACTATGACACGATGACTTATAGACTCGGCTGCACTCCGAATGAGGTGGAGTCTTATCGATCCTTCGCTGAATGCTAACCTCGTCTACTACGAGGGCTCGTCAAACTGATTATTTGTACCTGCCGGCATGAATACATTGTGCCCAATAAAAAGACGTCAGTACGAATATTGTACCGAGTATGTAAGGCATGTAAGTTAGTATATAATGGACATGGAAGAAACATGGAGTAAAGGAATCAACCTATAAGTCTGGATAACTTTGTAAACCATGAAATATTTATAATGTCATGCATATCCATATAAATTTAATATAATGCATGTGTCTATGCTTACATAACATCATCAAGCCTCTAAGGGCATCCCACCATAACATCTCGACCACTTTGGGAAAATCATCAACGTATACCAGCTGATTAGGTGGTTGTGTGTATATAACGTAGTAACCTTTTTCCATACCCCACATACATATAATATATGCGATGCCATCTGGTCATAGTTCAATATACATGTATAAATGAATGCACTGCGTAATGAAGTGAGTCAAGAAGATCTCTCAGAAAGTCATGGGACCCATGAACAGACAATATGATACTAGGACACATGGGGAATCAAGAACATAGGCAACCATAGTAATTCTAAGAATACAATCATTTATCAAAGTTGCATGCTTGCTCATTTTGTTGTATCTTATGGATCATGCCAGAAGGAAAGAAGGGATAGCCTTAACATATCTTAATGGCTCATACGAGCTCATAGAAGGTCGTAGATGAAGAATCAAACATGAATAAAGAATTATCCTCAAAAGTGAGAACGTTGCTGTCAACTCTTACTTATACAAAAGTACTTATTCTCAAGACCAAATTATGAATTTTCCCAAATAAAAGAATGAACTCCTAGCTAAAAGTGTTGTTATATTTCGTTGGTACAAAATAATGAAATCCTAGAGAAAGACATAAAGTTGCTTAGCATATATATACAAAATAAGAGAGAAGTGAGTTCTCAAATGATGCCACATGATTATGGACCATGGGGTCCAAATAGCAAGCTAAGCTCATTTCAAATATACTACTTACTACCTATTAAATGCTTAGTCACTTTGTTACTCGCTCTCATAGTGACATGTGGTGATGTTGTCTCACCAAATATCCGAATATAGCTTTAGTAATATACTATGACATATATACCACTTCCTCCTCCTTACACGTGGGATCCTCCCCCATCCACTTTTCCTTTAATTGATGATACATGATAATCTAACAAAATATATAATAACACATATAAGATGATAATCCCCTTCATATGCACCCACTTAAAGATAAGAGTTCATATTATGATAAGACCAAAACCACGTGGAAGTAAGTCATACATAGTAGTAATTAATATACCAACGAATTATTCCAAGTGTCCACCCATATATCCTATAAAGGATATTATTCACGAGTCCCCTTGTCCTCATGATTCCAAGTAGATTTATATAAATGAAACTTATCCACTTATAACTAGTTCCATATTCCATAACTTTATACCGACATGATAATTTGTACTAGTCACTTGATGCTCCTCGATATGTTCCACTCAAAGTAAATACCATATCAAAATGTATCTAACAGTATCAAGGTTGTTAACTTACAGGGTCTTACAATAACTTTGCCACAAATCCTTTATAACCTTATGAATGACCTTAATCCCTTCAAGCTCAAATGGATTATTACGACTCATCCTAACACTAAAGTACGGGATGTTACACTACTAACATTAGAGACCCCCTTTTCATTCTACATGTGTAATTCTCTAGGTGCACAACTAATGACTCATGACCAAACTTTACATGTGTAAACCATGCACTTTAAGTGCTACGACTTATATATGCACACTTAGTGCCACCCTTGGTCAAATTAATGCCATATGGCAGCCCATTAATGTTTCTCTTTACATGTGTCATCCCTTGGTCAACCTTTCATTACATGATGACACCACATATTTTTGCATGTATAGATATATAACACTTACTTCCACTTGTCCACATCCCACATAGATTATGTCCATGTACCACTTATTCAATAGTCCTAATAAATTGTTATTCTTAAACTACAACATTCCAATTAACAAACTACACATATAATTAATTGTAGCACTCAATTCACTTAAATATAACTTTCATATACCTTACTACAATTGTCATGTGGTATATTACTGGTCCATAAATACGGGGTATTATAGCTTGGACCGTATTTTATCTCAAAATGTCAAACTTCGACCAACCTCATTTCCTTCAACTCTTTACCCTCTCACCTTCACGACTTTACTTATCACTTGTTTGATATTCATAAATACTTATAACCTCAAAATTAGTCTTGTCCTTGAACTTATGTCAACTATCTTATGACAAATCCAATGTTGAAAAGTACGGGATGTAACATCCTTCCCCCTTTAGAAACATTCTTCCTCGAATGTTACTCTTAGAGATTTTCAAAACTTTCACTAGAGTCTCCTCTATATATTAAACTAAAACCCAATCTCTATTCACAACCTTTTGTACTGGAATATCTCTTATATTCTTCACCTTACCTTACTTACCTTTCAATCTCGCATCGTATCTTCTGTCATTTTCATAACCTCCCTTCTACATAGGTGGAAACTACGCCTTAAAGCTCTACTATGATACATGCACCTATGGTGCGTACAAAATCCAGTGGAAGCTTCAAACTAGCTTCTTATGACTCAGTTATATGGCACGATATGGAAATAAAACAAGGGTAACATTCCCTAAATACCCTATAGCATCTCAATTATAAGTATGGCGCACAAAACACCCATAAGTGAGACTCTACTAGGAACGTCTTTGTAGACTCCCTAGAACACGACCTGCTCTGATACCACTTTGTCACGCCCCAAACCTGGGGAGGCATGGCTGGCACCCGGTTCCATACTAGCCCGAGCGAACCACTCTTTAACTCATTTTTCTGTAACTATCATGGGCCAACATGGCCACAACTCGTAATGTATAACTATAAATAGGAAAACACTATATCAATGGACCATCGTTCTTAAAACATGAATACATATGGTCCGTCAAATCCTCTAACATACTATAGATAATGAACATGTATCTTCATATCCTCTAAGAGTATTTGAAATCAAATGGGACAATGTACCGACCTACCCATAAGTCTTTAGCAAAACTCTGACACAATGACTTATAGACTCGTATCTACTCCAAATGAGGTGGGGTCTTACCGATCCTTCGTTGAATGCTAACCTCGTCTACAATGAGGGCTCATCAAACTGATTATTTATACCTACAAGCATGAATGCAGCGTCCCCAGCAAAAGGACGTCAGTACGGATATTGTACCAAGTATGTAAGTCATGTAAATTAGTATATAAAGGACATGGAAGAAACATGGAATAAAGAACTCAACCTGTAAGTTTGGATAGATTTTTAAACCATGAAATATTTATAATTCCATGAATATGCGTATAAATTTCATATAATGTATGGGTCTATGTGTAGATAACATCATCAAGCCTCTGAAGGAATCCCATCATAAATCTCGGCCACTGTGGGCAAAATCATCAACGTATACCAGCTCATCAGGTGGTGGTGCGTGTATAATACCATAACCTTTTCCATACCCCATATACATATAATATACGCACATATAATGTGATGTTTTAGACGNTCTTCACTAAAACTCTGAGCCAAATGAACTTACAAAATAAACTCTTTTGTAATCCTAGGACTAACTCTAATCCCTTCGTAGTAACTAGCCTCTAGCAAATTTTTACAAGCTTCAGGTTAACTCTAACTTGAACAATGTGTACCTATTACAATTGCTTCTATGAAAGCTGAAAAGATACAATATTAAAATCGCCTACTACAACCAACTAGACTCAATGACAAACAGATGCAACTGGTTCTTCTAGCTGGTCGGTAGCCTTTGTATCGCACAGTAATTTTGCTTGTAAAATCTTTGGGAATTTTGCTTTCAATTCTTGATAAATTTCTGCTTTTGTGCGTTTTTCATTCAAGCAAGAATATTTCAATTATTTATAGAGTCAGTTGTTGAGTTTGTCGTTCAGTTCTGGTACAACTCTTCCTGGGAGAAAGAGTTCGTATTAAACTCACCTTTCTTCCTTTGTTAATGTCCTTGCTGAATTCAACTTCTATTCTCTTATCAATTTGCAACCTTTTCGCATTATGAGACACTCTCTTTGTTCATTGATACTTCACAATCACATTCATCTCCTATGCATATACGGTTCATGTGCCAACACGTCAGGTCAAGTATGTGTACTCTGATGGACCTGGTTTAACTGGTCAAACATTTGTCAATCTTCAAAACTATGCAGTGACTTGGGTCAACAAATTCCCCCTTTTTGATGATGACAAACTCTGTGCTTCTCCCTATATACACTTCAAACACTTAGTATATTTTTTAAGCATTTATCATAGAAAAACCAGGTTCATTCTTAGGTTATAAATATCACTTGAATTATACAAGCACATGAAAGCAGGTTCATTATTAGGTTATAAATATCACTTGAAACATACAAGCACATGAGATAAACTTACCAGAGTTGTTAAGAATTGCTCATGGCCATTGAGGCAACTGTAGGTGCAAACATGATTAATCATCATAAGAAACCAATAAATGTAAGCTATCTAAGAAACTGACACAAGTCAATAATAAAAACAACAGAATTCATTGATTAGTATGCAATTCAAGCACCGTACAAAAAGAACTAAAACAACCATAACCACGGGCAAGACAGAATAAAAACAACAGAAACATGTCCCGAACTGGGCACTGAAAGGAGGTTTTAGGTAGCTCTGGACAGCATAAGGATGGGAAGGTGTAGAGGAGGTTGGGGTCTTGGTTTGTAGAAGAGAAAGCATCTGGTTAAGAACACCCTCATTCTTTTCCTTCTCTTTTGCAAATTCATCCCTGAGAGCATCCCGCTCAGCTTCAACCTCATTCAAACGAGATTTGAAACGAAGGATCTCCATATCTTTGATCTCGCTTTCCTGCACCATAGTTATGAATTTGCTGTTGACAGGCTGCTTCCTAGATGAACAAGGTTCATCTACAGGAACAGTGACAGTATAATCGCAAGTCAGCAAAGTATCCTTCCTAAAATAGTCCTTGACAGTATCCATCTCAGCCTTTTTCACAGGAACATCAAAATGAGCAAGCACAACTGTCAGAATAAAGCCATATGGGATTGCATGTGCTTTTGTTCCATTCACAACTCTGTCCAAGATTTGGATGATGAAGGCTGGAGAGTTGATCTTCTTTCCCCTATACAAACACTCCATCAAGGTCAGATCCATATAGTTGGCTATGTGCCTTCGTTCTTGTCTTGGCAGCAAGAACTTGACGACAAACTCGAAGAACAACTTGTGCTCTGCCTTCATTTCACTTTTGTAGACTGGCGTGGGTTCAATTTCACTTTCATTGTCACTGAAGAATCTGGTAATGTTGATTGTTGAGGCTATCCCATCCAAACTAGGCCATCTTTGCCTAGTGTAATCTTCGTAGCCCTCAGCAGGAATGTGCAGAATTTCTCCCAACTCTTTAGCATCAAAGGAGACTTGAATTTCTTTGACTGTGGTAGTGACCCTGCCGTCCTTGACCACTGCATTACCCATGAATTCCACCAGTTCAGCTCTAGCCAACCTTCCTTCCATGTGAAGGAATATGTTCTTCCACCCCTGAACATCCAGTGTGTCCAGCAGGTATCGCATCCCAGGTTCCTCGAGATCCTTCAACAACTTTCCCTTCAGAATTGTTCTTTTGCCAAACAAGGTGATTCTGTCAGTCACCTCACCAACTTCCCCCTCATCTTCTCCACTCCACTCTTTATCATCATCTTTCTCAACGACCTTCACTTTTCTTGCCTTGGACCTGGTCTTTTTAATAATTCTTGTAGGTGTGGCAGACACTGTAGCTGACTTCTTTGAAGAAGCCTTAGCCTTTTTTGATTTTGGTGCCTCAACCACAACAGGAGCAGTCTGCCCCTCATGATGGACCAGGTCCATTGTATCCTCTTCAACCACAACAGTCTCCACAAGCTCTCCTACTTTAGCCTTTCCCTTTGCAGCTTTTTTTTCTTGCTCTCTAGCAGAGCCCTCTAAAACATTTCTTCGTCCTCTCTCACAGAACTACGTGTAGCACGCACCTTAGGAGCAGGAGCACCAACAGCTACAAAAGCTTTCCTCTTATTAGAAGGAACTGGGTTAGTAGCCTTCTTGGACTTCTGAGTCCTCCTTTTCTTGGGGTTATAGGACTCCCCCAGTTTTCTTAGCCTGTCAGCCAACGTCTCATACCCAAATGAAACAGGTTCATCTGCTCCTTTCTTCAAGCTTGCTAAACCTGCCGCTGCTTCCTCGACTACACTTCCCCTAACTCTGTGACATCTTGTCCTACCTTATTAGGAATGGGACCACGGATAACCAATGTGGTACCATCCTCCCCAAATACCTCTCTCTTAAGAAATTTACCTTTTCCCAATTTTCTTTTCCTACTCGGCACTTCAACATCAACTACCGACCGAACTAGAACAAACTTGTTCTCAGCATTAACAGATTCAGAAATAGCATCAAGATTACCTTATTCAGAATTTGATGAACCAGGTGCTTCATCCTCGTTGGCTGATTTAAAAGATTCACTTGATGATTCTGAATTATTATCCTTTTCAGCTTGCAGAATTTCCTCCAAGAATGTTGCACGGAACCCAGAAGCCACTTATTTTCTTGCAAGAACCTTTACACGACGACCACATGGGGAGGAGGGGGGGCTGGGTTAGGGTTAGATGTGGGTTCGGGAACAAGAGGGTTTTCAGGGGTTGAGATTCTTTTTGGTGATTGAGAACTGTATACAGATGGAGAATTTGAATTTGATTCATAAAGCCCTCCATCATAATCACGATGGATGAAGAAGAAGAAGCAGGTAGTGGTGAATACATGATTACGAGTGTTGTTAGGAAGAAAAGAAAAGTGATCAATTTTTGGTAGAAGACTAATGATCTTGGTTCGACTTATTATGTTTTTAAGAAGGGAGGTAATGATGGCCTTTTATAAGTTGTGGCTATTAATTGTACAACGGGCAAATTGTTTATTCAAGTGGGAGTCTAATAGTTGTAAGAGTGTCATTGATTAGACAGTTAAGAGTTCCCTACCTCTAGGCTAATTGAGTACCGATGGGACTTCTTGGAACGGGTTCATTTAGGGATTAGTACAAAGAATTTGAAATGAACCAAATATAGATAGAATCCTGCTCAGGTGTGACTGTAATCAATTCAATAATTGTATGGATATGAGCACGTACCTTGTCAGTCAGATGAACCAGCAGAGATGAACCAGGTTCATCGTGTTAAAGTCCTTAATTTGCCTCAATTTACAAAGATAGAGAAACATCATTAGCAACCAACGAATCATATTAATACATGGCAAAGGAGTATGGCAGTAAAGTCATGATGCTAAGCAATGATTAGTCTGGTTGATTATCTATGTTAGTGTTTCTAGCCAAAACATTTTTTTTTTATTTTTTTTATTTTAATCATCCCTAATTCAAGAACGTTTATCTCAAAATGCTCCCTACACAATACTTTAGTAAAGATATCTGCAATTTGTTGATCAGTAGCACAAAATTCAATTGAGATCATTCCTTTTTCATAGTTATCCCTCAGAAAATGGTGCCTAACATCTATGTGCTTAGTTCTCTTATGATGAACCGGGTTCTTCGTCATACTAATGGCACTAGTGTTATCACAGAAAGTAGGAATGCATTCCATATATATACCAAAGTCCATGAGTTGTTGCTTGATCCATAGCAACTGAGCACAACAAGAGGCTGCAACCACATTTTCAGCCTCAACAATAGACAAAGCTACTGAATTCTGTTTCTTGGTGGCCCAAGACACAAGGTAGGAGCCCAAAAAGTGAGCCATGCCTAAAGTACTCTTCCTGTCAACCTGGAAACCTGCATATTCAACACCAACATATCCTACAAGGTCAAAATTACTACCTTTAGGATACCAAAGGCACAAATCAGTTGTGCCTTTCAAATACCTCAAAATTCTCTTCATTGCAGTGAGGTGGGACTCCTTTGGATTTTCCAGAAACCTAGCACACAGTCCCAGGCTGAACACAAGATCAGGTCTGCTGGCAGTGAGATATAATAGAGACCCAATCATCAATCTATATAGCTTCTGATCAACGGATGAACCAGGTTCATCCCCATCAATTTTGTAGCTGTGGATATATGAGTGTCTATTTCCTTTGAGTCTTCCATTTTAAACTTCTTGAGCAATTCTTTCACATAATTTTATTGGTGGATCATTGTTCCATTTGAGTTTTGTTTGATTTGCAAGCCTAAGAAGAAGTTTAGCCCACCCATCATACTCATCTCAAACTCACTCCCCATAAGCATAGCAAATTCCTTGCTCAATTTTTCAGAAGTCTCCCCAAATATAATATCATCCACGTATATTTGCACAACCAGGAGATCCTTACCCTTTTCCTTTAAGAACAAGGTAATGTCACTTTTGCCTCGTTTGTACCCATGTTCTAGCAGGAATTTTGATAATCGTTCGTACCATGCTCTTGGTGTTTGTTTTAGACCATACAGAGCCTTGTCGAGTTTGTATGTGTGGTTAGGGGAATCCTTGCTTTCAAAACCTGGAGGCTGCTTGACAAATACATCTTCCTTCAGATAGCTATTGAGAAAGGCACTCTTAACATCCATCTGATAAATGGTGAATTCCATGTGTGCAGCAAATGCTATAAGAAGTCTGATTGCCTCCAGTCTTGCCACAGGGGCAAAGGTGTAATCATAGTCAATTCCCTCTTCTTGACTATACCCTTGAACACCTAGTCTTGCCTTATTTATTGTAACAGTTTCATTCTCATCGAGCTTGTTCCTGAAGACCCACTTGGTGCCAATCACTGATCTGTCTAGTGGCCTGGGTACCAAGTGCCATACTTGACTTCTTTCAAACTGATTCATCTTTTCTTGCATGGTATTTACCCAATTAACATCTTTTAGGGCTCCCCCAATGTTCTTTGGTTCGATCATGGATAGAAAGGCATCAAATGCACACAGATTTTTCAAGGATGATCTTGTTTTGATTTCAGATGTCAAATCTTTTATGATGTTCTCAAGAGGGTGATAATTCTGATATCTGTGTGGTTTGATTACCAGCTGTTCATTCCTAGACAATTCTATGGTGTCTTGTTGCTGTGGAGCAGGAGCAAAGCCAGGTTGCATATGTTGAATTCCCCCTGTCATGTTGTTTGGGGTAGTTGAACCTGGTCCATCACCTATTCCACCTTCCATGTTTGCTTCAATGTGATCACTGCTTCTCACCAGTCCAAGCTCCTCGTCTTCTTCGTCCTGTCTCTCAGAAAGAGTGTTAGTTTCATCAAAGACAACATGCACATTTTCTTCTACACACATAGTTCTTTTATTGTATATTTTCTAAGCTTTGCTATGTGATGAATATCCCAAGAACACTCCCTCATCACTTCTGGGGTGAAATTTTGCTAGGGAATATTTGCCATTATTATGCACAAAACACTTGCATCCAAAAGCCCTAAGGTGGTATATGATGTGCTTTATCATTTTAAGTAATTCATAGGGAGTTTTCTCTACCAGAGGTCTGGTCATGCATATATTGATTATGTATCAAGCAGTGTTTATTGCTTCAGCCCAGAAGCTGTGAGGTAGTTTGCTAGATAGAAGCATGGTTCTTGCTATGTCTTCAAGAGTTCTGTTTTTCCTTTCAACAACCCCATTTTGCTGTGGGGTTCTAGGAGAAAAAAATTTATGATTGACACCGTGTTCATCATAGAACTCAGCAAACTTAGCATTCTCAAATTCAGTACCATGGTTAGATCTTATTGATGCTAGTT
>ML353992.1:0-58161 GCA_005239505.1 Nicotiana paniculata | reverse complement strand
AAAAATAACTTGATTTTGATTCATCTTCACTTCTTTTAAATTTTGATATTCCTTTTTGAAATGTCAAATCATGGCATTATGCTTTTAATTACTCTTTCCCATGGTAGAGAGACTTTGTATGGAAAATAATAAGTTTGGTAGAAGACGGACTTGAAATTTCGTTCCTCAACAAAGTGTTCACTTACCGATGAGTTAAATCGTTCGATTTGTACTAAAATAAGTAGCATTTATTTTCCAAGTCACGAAAATTGTTCTTTTTGTGATCAAGAGTATAGTAGTTAAGCATTCAACATTGGGTTTCAAAATATTATATATGATGGAGACTTGCTAGAATATTTGATCCTTCGAAGAACAGCATTCTCTCGACTCAAATCCAAAATCTAAAAGAATATATTTCAAATTGGAGGTGCTCAAACCAGAAGAGTGTCAAATAGGGAGAATAAAGCAAGAAAAGAAAAAAAGAAAGATAAGGCTCATCACTATTAAATTCAGTTCTTTTTGGAACTTTAGAAATACTACAATAAGCCCAGCAAAAATTACAAACTAGTCAAAGGACGGTCGATCTTATTGTCACGACCCGGAATTCATACCTTCGGGACCGTGATGGCGCCTAACATTTCACTTGCTAGGCAAGCCAACGTTAGTGAATCGTTAAGCCAATTATTATTCTATTTCAGTAAATAGAGTCAATTAAGTCACAATGAAATAAAACCGAGTGCGGAACAATACAAAAGCCCATAATATTTACTACAATCCGAATCTGGAATCACAATTTACGAGCTTCTAGGATTTTCTACAAACAGAGCCCGAAAGAAATACAACTGTTTTGAATGACAAGAAACAGTAAAATAGGGGAAAATAGAAGGGGATTTCAAGGTCTGCGGACGCCAGCAGATCTACCTCGAGTCTCCAATGAGTAAATCCAACTTGCTACACCTAACGATCAGCTAGGACCAATGCCAAAATTTATACAAGAAGTGCAGGGTGTAATATGAGTACAACCGACCTCAAGTACTCTGTTAGTGACGAGCATAACCTCGACGAAGTAGTGACGAGAATAAGGTGTGTCATTCGCACTACAACCTCTACGCAGTATATAATAAAGATTTAACAGCTACAACCTCAAGAAATAAGCTAGTGACATTCAGAATTACAAATCCTTAAAGTCAAATGAAAATACTGTAAAACCAACACAGCTCAAGGAAATAGAAACACATAGGTTGTTGCGGCGTGCAGCCTGATCCCATCGTATAACACAGAATCCTCCTTTATTTCACCGTATCAACATCAACAACAACAAATAATATGTATATATGTTGCGACGTGCAACCCAATCCCATCATATCACAATATCAGTATCATAATTCACTTTTATTTTACCGAAATAATCCACCTTATTCCACATGTTGCGGCGTGCAATCCGATCCCACCGTACATTATAAATTCACCCTTATTCCAACATATTAATCCACCATTTTTTCACCTGTTGCGGCGTGCAACCCTATCCTACGATATAAATACCAAATACTCAATGTGCACACTAAAATTTACAATTCAAATCACGAAAAGCCTTTACAATCAATAAATAACAAACTGAACCACATACCAAACCTTGTACAACATGGGAATCTACCTAAGTAATACTACACAGCGAGTCCAATCCAGAAATTGACAATTAGAAGGTGCAAATAAACCAACTTAAGCAAATAGCAGGAAATCATAAAACAATGAAAAGATCTAACATCATTAATAGGAGAAGACATTGATTAACGGGTAGCAGTTAAGCGTGGAAAGCATTTGGAGCATATAACAATTAAGGCAAGGAAAGAGATAATTAAGGATAAGCGGAAAATCAAAGAAAACAGATAATTCAGCGACACATAAGCACTCTTCACCTCGCATATACGCCGCTCACATGAAAATCACATAGCACATAGTCTGAGGGTTCCTAATTCCCTCAAGTCAAGGTTAAACACGACACTTCCCTCGCTCCAAAGATCACCCAATGCTCCACCACTGCTTTTCCTTTCAAACAAGCCTTCGAACCAACAATATCTAGCAAACTACCAACCAAACGATTCAAATTAAGCCTTAGAAACTATCCACGATTGCAAAGGATTTAATTTAGGTCATTATTCAAAAAAACAACTCCCCGGACCGCTTGGTCCAAACCCGAAATTCAGACCAAAACCTGATTAACCATTCACCCCTAAGCTCGGTTATGTAGTTTGTTTTGAAATCCGACCTCAATTTGAGATCTAAATCCCAATTTTATAAAAAAATTTAATTCTACCCAAACACCCAATTTTCACCATGAAAACACTAGATTTTAGGTTGAAATATTCAGAAATGTAGTGAAAGGTTGAAAGAAAATGGATTAGAGTCACTTAACAATGATTTGGGGAAGAAGGGTGCTTGGGAAAATCGTCTCTAGGGTTTTCTTGTTTTGAAAATTTGAAGAATGAGAGAAAATCCCGTTTTTTAGCTATTTGATCAGTTGCATATGACACATTTGCGATCGGTGGTTCGCAATTGCGAACCCCGCAAATGCGAAATTCTCCCATTTATGTTGTAATCACATTTGTGATGATGTGTTCGCAAATGCGAACTTTGATTTTCCGCAAATGCGACCGTTTGATCGCAATTCCGATCACTGTATCCCCATGTCCCACTTCGCAAATGCAAAATTTTGTTCGCAAATGCGAACTTGAGGTGTCCCAGATACTCTTCGCAAATGCGAGGAGTTGCTCGCAAATGCGAACCTAGTAGAGGTCACAAATGTAAAGCCTGACCTCACAATTGCTAGGTCTAAGGTCTGCACCAAAACCGAAGCACATCAGTAATATTTTTACGTCCAAATACATTCTGTAGCATATTTGAAACTCACCCGAGCCCTAGGGGCTCTTAACTATATATGCACACAAGTCTAAAAATATCATACGAAGATTTTCGCGTGATCGAATCGCCAAAATAACACTTAGAACTACGAATTTAGCATTAAATCAAAGGAAATTTTCAAGAAAACTCATGAACTATTATTTTCACAACCGGACATCCGAACCACGTCAAACCAACTCCGTTTCTCACCAAATTTGACAAACAAGTCATAAATATATTATTGGACCTATACCTGGTTCCAAAATTAAAATACAGAACCGATATCAATAAAGTATAACATTGGTCAAACTTCAAAGTTATTAAGCTTTTAAATTTTCAAATTTCAACAAAGTGTAATAACTCGGGTTAGGGACTTCTGAATTTGATTCCGAGCATACGCCCAAATCCCAAATCACGATACCGACCCACCGGGTCCATCAAAATACGAATCCGAGTCCGTTTGTCCAAAACGATGACCGAAGTCAGCTCAAATGGATTTTAAGACAAAAGTTTCATATTTTTCTTAGTTTTTAACATAAAAGCTTTCCATAAAAAGTACATGGACTGCGCACGTAAATGGAGGAGGGATAATATGAGGTATTTAAGGTTTCAAAGAGAATTATTAGGTTCCAAAATATAAGGTGACATATCGGGTCATCGCACTTGTTCTTCTCCTGTTCGGCCCCACTAGTTCGCAGGGGCAAAGGGAGAGTAGAACCTACAGTTTCGGCTGAAGTCACTAACTTTGGTCCAAACTATATATTTGTTTTATGAAATTCATCGAACATGTATAAATTATTAATTATAACCCAGTAACTTAAAAGATTTAAAATCTTGAACCCACAAATTTCAAATTCTGTCTCAGTCTCTACTAGTTAGACTAGCTAGTGAGCGGTTCTTTCGAACTGGAAGCAAGCTTGGCTTTCTTGAAGCTATAAATAGAGGCTTTGATACCTTAAATACATACTTTTAATAATTTAATAACTGAAGAGAGGTCTTACATGAAGTTGAGAGTCTTGTTTAGTAGCAAAGGATGACTTGCCTACTTTATTTGATAGTTCAAAACAAAAAAAAAACAAAAACAAAAAAAACAAAAAAAAAAGAACATTTTCATTTGGTAGCAGCAAGTCATCCTAGCTATCTCTTGTATCACTTTTTGAACATGGTTTTTGGTTGAGTTTAACTATTACACCAAAAGATACAGGTAACTCTCCGATAAAAATAAAATTTATATGCGTCAAAATCAGTTAGGTTAGATGCCAGGCTACCTCAATATGTAAATATGATTTAATTATCAAAATACATTTATATTATTAGTAATATAAGTTAAACTCTTTACTACAGAGAAATCTAGATTGACGAGAGCATGTTGATAATGAGGAAGTCATTCTATCAAACATGCAATAATATTATCACCTCAATTAGTATAGGAGATGACAGAGGAATAAATAATGTATTTCACTCTTTTTATTTATTTATTTATTTATTTATATATTTTTTTTTTTTTGAGTCAACAAGAATGAATTTTTGATCGAGATTTGGATTTCAGCACTCTTCTATTATTCTAATCTTTTTTTTTTCCTATTTTTGGATGGGGATGGGTTCTTCGATGCTTCTTCTTATGTAGCCGGAGCTAGAGTTTAAACTACGGGTCGGCCGAACTCAATAATTTATGTTCACATTGTAATATTTATCGTAAGAAATTTATTGAATATGAACAAGGACTATTTCTGGTCCCGTGAGCTTAAAAGGACTAAGATTTCGAACCCGTAAACTTTAAATACTTGTCTCGCCTCCGATTTCCCGCATAAGAAGATTTATGCTACTGTTAAAGAATGAATATTTTAACATTTCAATCTATCGATGTTTTCAGGTATCTATTTACCCTCAAAATCGGATAATAATGGAATTTGTATGTAATTTTAAGGATGCGTGATTTAACTTGATACAAAATGAGAAATCGGATCAAAATTGAAATAAATAATGAGAAAGTAAATGCAAACCACACATGTTGAACAATCTTAGCCTTGGAAAGTTAGTCACCATTGAGCCCAAATTGTTTTTATTGATACCATAGCAGAATGACAAGATAATAACTAGAAATAATACTATATTGCTTTGGAATACGTGTTACAGTGTTCTTTGCAAGTTATCAGACTCCCATTTTATATAGTAGGGGAGTCCTACTTTAGGTACAATTCTATAAAAGCTAAAAATCACCCAATTTGCTTATTTGCCGATTCTTTATTTATACGTGCCGAGATTCCCGTCGAAATATCTGACCAGTTACGGATATTTCTGCCTTTCGTTATTTCTGTTTTCTGTTGGTTATACCGACAATGTTTCCTCTAGCTTATTCAGGGTTAGGGTCGATTTCGGGAACATGGGCTAAATGTTTTGAGGATACATTCTGACCTCGTGTTTGGTTCGATGAAACTAGGGATCGATCTTCAACCCTTCGTGTTCCGAGCATGTCTGTTTCTCAATAGTCGAGCCCGATTTCGACCGTATACAGATAGTCTCCTCATTTCTCAGGGAGTAAACGATGAAAAACTATATGAGCTTCCGATTCTCTCCTCGGTACTTCGCGTTAGAAATGACAAAATGAACAAAATGTCTCATCAGTCATGTCTTATTGGCCTTAAATGCTTGTCAGTTGGTGGTCAGCCACTTCTAGCTTTGACTATCGTTTGGAAATTATAAATACCCCATTATTCATTCATCAAACTTTACATCCAAATCTTCTCTACTCCTGTTTCTTAGAAATTTCAACACTTCTCTACATTAAATTTCTGGCTATTTTGAAATAATATCAGAAGAAATCCAGCTCTGTTTTTATCCCCAACCATCAAGCTTAATCTTTAAATTTCCTCTCTTTACTTCATTTATCATACAAATGGCGAAGACTTCAAAATCCTTCCTCCAAAAAGAAATTCCTCTGCCTCGCAACCGGCTGTAGAGGAAAATATTTCGTCTACTGCTACCGAGGAACTGGCATCAAAACCTCCTCTAAAAATGTTCATCCCCTGGGGGTTCCCGACCGGTGCTGATTTCAAGACCGAGAATCCCTCTTCGGTACCGATTCGGTGTGAGCCGGTCTCGAGTTATATTTTCTCGATCACAAAGGACGACATTGTCGAGGTCAAGAAAGATTGCGACTGGGTTAATAAACACGTAGTGGTCCTCAAGCCTGAGGAAGTAATTACTACCCATGTGGAGGTATTTTTAAGTGTTTACACTTATCCCTTCACGCTGGGTCCTTTGGACCCGCTCATTATTGCCTTCTGTAAGAGGTATGAGGCGACCCTTGATCAAATCCACGCTTCTTTTTGGAGGATAATAATTCTCCTCCATTTTTTCGTAACCAAGATCGAGGGGTATCCCTTCACCCTCGACCATCTTATGTGCTTACATAGTCCCCGACTTTATCGAGGGGGACTAATCAAGCTAGCTCGTCGGTCTAGTAAGGCCCCGTTCCTAAGCATCGACAAAGATCGGGATCGAGGTTTGTTAGGCCGATTTTTTCGAGTGCAGACCTCGGATTTGATCCCAGCCAACATATGTCTTTTCTTGAGAAGTGGAACATGATATTTAAGTATAATCTTGCTTTTAAGATTTTGTTCATCACTTTTCCTTTTTCTCCCTTCTCATCAATGTTTTGCGGTGATGTAGATGTTGCTCGGATGCTAGATACAGTTTCCCAACTCAAGGAGTGGGTCGAGGGCATTGTGTCTCAAAAATAATTTTCCGAACGCGCACGGTGAAAGCTTTCGAAGGGTTGGTGGGAGGCCTATTCTCATGATGAGATTCCTCTGTTGAGTGAAAAACACTTAGGTTTCCTCTGTGCTGCTGCAATTTACTCGTTTCTTTTTCTTGTAGGTCATTCCAAAGATATTGCAATGAGGCCTCACTCCGGTGATGAAAACGTCGTATCCGAACCATATTCCCCGAGATAGGATAAAGAGAAGAAAAGAAAAAGGGCTTCATGTTCTCCGACCTCCGAGAAGAAGAAGCCAAGGAAAAAAATGGCGCGTAAACCTAAGGAAAGCTCTGGTGCTCATGTACTCTCTCCGGACTCACTCTATCGATTGCAGGATAAGTTCGAGGAGGAAGGATAATCCTTTGATCTGGTGCCCAGCGAGTCGTCGCAACTTGAGGGAAATAGGCCTCCAAACTAGAGGGAGGTGAGGCTGATCTTCCTCAAGTGGGGGAGGCCGAGGAGGAGGCAGGAACTGAAACTTCTCGGGATGCGGGCAAAGCCTCGCAGGAAGCACTTGGCCCCATCGAAATTGCGTACTCGCCCACGTTCACAATGTCAATGGTCAACGAGGCCTAGGTGAAAAAGAACGCCCCATCGAGAGGGCCCATAGAGCGAACGAATCCTTCCGTGATTTTTTTGACAGCATGGATCCGGCGACCACGGAGGACACCACCCAATTTGGCGATTAAAAGATACTGAGGAAGAGCTCACCCTCCGAAGCAAGCGGGCCTTCCTCGAGCCCAAAATTGGTCAATTGATTCCCTTCTCTAAGTGCTAATCTCGATCGGAAATGATCCATTGTTATCTCCCTTTCGGAGGATGCCCGAGTCCTCTCTGCCCCCACAGGGGTAACCAGTTGTCGTCGGTGTTTGGTGACCGAGGATGATCAAGAAAAGATGAACAAGGTGGATGCACCATGCCGTGTCAACGAAGCAAAATAGGTGATGAATTGGTTAACTTCATGCTTTACTAAATGACTTTTTGATTTACACTCACATTATTTTGCAGATAACTTGGTGTTTCTTTGTGTGCTTGTTGCCTCGGTGCTTCATCATTAGACCTTTTTAAGGTACCGGGACGAGCTGAAGCAACTCGAAGTTGAAGTTCGTGAGCTCACTAAGAAGAGAGATGCCTTTAAACTTCTTAGCGATCAATTCAAAGGGGAGATTAAGAACCTCTATGCCGAGCTGGAAGTTCCTCGGAAGGAACATGCTAATTTGGTCGAGCAGGTAAAAGGTTTTTAGATTAGTGACAATTAATTTGATTCGTTGACTGATGTCAAAATCCGTAGGTCCAGCCATAACTCCATTGGATTGACCAGCTTCGAGCTAAAATGGATATAGTCAAAGTTGAGACCGATGAATGGGGAAGCCGAATGGATCGTCTGGCCTCGAAAAAAGAGGCTGCTCAGGCACAACTAACTTCAGCTAAAATCAAGCTTAGAGCAGTAAAGGGGATGGCCGAGGTTCAGACTAATAAGGTTGAGGAGCTCCAAACTCAGTTGAGTTCTATTGTCTCCGATGAAGAAAATCTGGCTAAGGAGCTTGAGGCGGCCAAGTCAGAGGTCGTCGTGGTCAAAGGTAAAGTTGATGAAAAGGTGGCCCAACACAAGGCCGATGCCGAGGTGGCTCAAGACCTTGTAAAAAATATAGTTGAGCATATGAAGTGTCAATCCCGAAGCGAGGCTCTTGAAGAAATTCATGCTTGGGTATTGGATTTATCGGCTGAGATCAAGACTGCCAAGGTGCTCGAAGCCGAGGCCAGGAAGCTGACCTATCCCGAGAGGAAGATTCGGGTGAGTCCGAGGGTGGCGGAGAACCCGAAGGTGATGATGCGACCCTCAACGAAGACTAGGCCAGTTAGGACCATTTTAGATGTGTTTGTCTTCTGCTCTTCTTTTATCACCCTTTTGTTGAGGTCATTCGACCTTTTTAAAAATTTGCATCAAGGCTATTTGGTCCTTGTAAAAATAATTTTTGAAATGTATATAAGGTTTTTCCCCTTCCACATCTTTTGAATTTTTCCTTTACTTTATTATTTGTATTCGCAAAGATCAAAATGCCTTAGCATGAAATAGTTAGGTTACGTTCGGATGTTCTAACAAAACATTCCTTTAACGTTATTTTGTTTTAAGACATCGTGGGTATTCCGTATTGTCGAAAACTTTTTCCCAAAGTAGTTCAGATTATAGTTTGTCGAGGGTAGCCTTTAGAACCGGTTATTAAATTTTTTGGAGGCTTTGTTTTTGTTACGGGCCCTGGACGTCTCTGAGATGTGTTAATATGGTCGTAGCCTTTTTAGTTCTGGTGTCGCCCCATGGGCTTTCTATCCCGAGTTATCCGGGCTTTCCTAATATAAACGTCCCCAAATGGGGGTGGCCGTGGACTTTGAAATTCGGGCGTTGACTAATAGGTCTTATGCACCGAGGTTTGATGGCTCGGACTGCCCGAGTTTGTTTTCCAACGGAAGTCCCTGAGTGAGAGTGATTGTTTGAACTCGGATTAAGGTGGCCCTTGGTCTCAATACCTTTAGGGGATCGGACGTAGGAAATTCCTTGAGAAACACAAGAAAATTTTTAAAGGACAATATGTTTATGCGCACAGAAAAGAATTCTTTTAATTCTTGTGCATAATAGTTATACATGCATACATGCTTTGTGCCAGGGTTCAAGCGGTCTATGTGGGCACGGTTCATTTAACCGTGTGGCCATTCCAATAAATCCTATTCATCGAGACCTTTCAATCACGAAGTCTGGTCCATTGCGAAAGTTGATACCCGAGGTTACTGCCCCCCAGTGTTCGGGGCTGATCGAAGAGAGGCCTCGAGTGCTTTAGTGATCATCGTAACAAGTTCGTAGCCGGCCTTCAATTCTAAGTTAGCACGATTTACTTGTTGCCTTGTTAAAAACCTTGCTGGAAAACCCATTTAAGACAAAATCGGTTTAAGGAAAAAAGAAAGCAACGCGTGCTTTCAGACCTAAAATGTTGTATTATTCCTTGTTGGTTACCTGCAAACGTTAGTTTAAAATGTAAATAAAAGAAAGAAAGGGGTCGTACCTTAGCATTAATATCACTTCAAGTGAGTTATATTCCAGTTGTTCGGTAGTCGCTCGTCGTTCATTGTTACGAGTTTGTAGGATCCTTTTCTGGTGATCTCGATTATTTGGTACGGTCCTTCCCAATTTTTCCCCAATTTCGCTTCGTTCAGGTTTCGGGTGCTCAGTGTGAACTTCCTTAGTAACAAGTCCCCGGTACTGACGTGTCGGAGGTTGGACCTTCCATTATAATACCTTTCAATCCGCTATTTTTGGCGCCTTTCATATAATAGCTCCATGCTCGTACTCATGGCCTCCTCATTCGGTTCCTTTTTTGCATATCGAAATCTGATACTTGGTTCTTCGACTTTGACCGGTATTAGAGCTTCGGTGCCTTAAACCAATGAAAATGGGGTGGCCCTAGTACTGGACTTCGAGGTCGTACTGTATGCCCATAGGACTTCAGGTAAGATGTCCTTCCATTTTCCTTTGGTGTCGGTTAACCTCTTTTTAAGGTTTTGGAGTATGGTTTTATTGGTAGATTCAACTTGTTTGTTCTCAATAGGGTAATAGGGTGTTGATAAGATCCTTTTGATCTTTTTTCTTTTAAGAATTTTGGTTACTTTGTTGCCGATGAATTGTTTCCCATTGTCGCAAACGATCTCGGCCGACATTCCGAACTAGTATATGATGTGGTCCCATATGAAATCGATGACTTCCATCTCTTTGATCTTCTCTTACGCCTGTGCTTCCACCCATTTAGAAAAATAGTCAGTCATAAAAAAAAAATTGAGCCTTGATGGGTGCCTATGGAAAGGGGCCGGCAATGTCCATTACCCACTTCAAGAACGACCATGGTAACAAAACTGAATGCAGCAGCTTCCCAGGTTTATAAATCATCGGAGCATGTCTTTGGCATCCATCACATTTTAGAACGAACTCCTTTATGTCTTTTTCTATGTGGATCCAGTAGTAACCGGCTCTGATTATTTTTGAACCAGCGGTTCGGCGCCCCAATGATTTCCACAGGTTCTTTCATGGATTTCCCTCAAAACGTACTCAATATCCCCTGGACCTACACATATTGCAAGTGGACCATCGAATGTTTTTCTGAACACGGTTCCGTCTTCAGACATGCTAAACGGGGCTGCATTTGTATGGAGGGCCCTCAATTCTTTTGGATCCAAGGGTAATTTACCAGTCCTGAGGTATTCTATGTATTTATTCCTCCAGTCCCAAGTTTGGAGTTTAACTCGTCGTGTTTGATCGACGATCCTAAGTTAGCGAGCGCATCGGCCTAGCTGTTTTGATCCCGAGGTACGTGTTGCAATGTAGCGATGTAATGTTACATATAACTTGTCCAAGTATATTTGTATTCGTTCTTCTCTGACCTAGAATGTTCCATTAACTTGGTTTACCATAAGGAGGGAGTCGCACTTGGCTTCGATCACCTCTGCCCCAAGCTTTTGGCTAGTTCAAGGTCTGTAATCATGGCCTCATAATCGGCTTCATTGTTAGTTAGCTTCACAATCTTTATGGATTGTCTAATCACATTACCTATTGGTGGCTTCAATATGATGCCAAGTCCGAACCTTTTTGCGTTTGAGGCACTCTCTGTAAAGAGGACCAGATTCTCGAGGAAGTCCATGAGCTAATTAATAACTCTCTTTCGACCTCGGGTATTAGGGTCGGCGTAAAGTCGTCCACAAAGTCAGCCAAGATTTGAGACTTGATGGCGTTCAGTCTTATGCATAACGTTCCATAACGGGTAAGTAGTTATGACATATATGGGGTGACACTGGAAATGTGGTTTTAGCTTCCTAGAGGTGCTTAGGAAAGCAAGCGCCATTTTTTCTAGGTGAGGGTACCTAGTTTCGGCTACTTTCTTTTTAAACTGTAGACAATCTTCCATTTTGTGACCGTGAGTGCCATGATATTGCACATCTGGTTAGGATCCCTTTGGGTTGGACCGAATTGTAGAGGTCGAGGCCATTTGGTATATTTGATGCGCCCGATAACTGATACAATGACGGCATCATCGATATTAAAGTTGTATTCCGATAGTCTCGGTGCTTCTTTAGGCTCGATGGACCTGTCTGTTTTTTGTCATGAATCCTCGGTTGCTCTGGCCTCGGTCATTTCTCCTTTCATTGAGTCCTTGAGCGAAAATTGAACGGCCCAGTCATCAGCAACTGGCGGTAGGTCCTTTCATTCCATCTGAAACCGGGACACGAACTCTCAAAGCATCTCGTTATCTTTCTATTTTACTATGAAAAGGTACGACTTTATGGTCTCGACCTTCATGGCACCAGTGTGTGCTTTCACGAAAGAATCCGCAAGCATAGAAAATGAGTCAATAGAATTAGGATGCAAATTGTTGTACCATGTCATAGCTCTCTTTAACAGGGTCTTCCAAAATTTTCAGCAAAACGGACTCGATCTCATCGTCCTCTAAGTCGTTCGCTTTGATGGAACATGTATAAGAGGTTACATACTCATTTGGATTAGTACTTAGGTATCTCAGGCATATAGAATTGCTTGGGGATCGGCTTCGGAGCAGCGCTGAAACGAAAAGGTTTTTGCACAAATATCTTGGAATCTAGGCCTTTTAACATTAGAGGTGCTCCTGGGATCTGGTCCACCATGGAATTATAGGTTTCCATTTTTTGGTCATTAGCTTCGATTTTCTTTTCCCTTGACTCCACTCATTTCGTCAGCTCCTCGAGCAATTTTACGATCTCGGAGTTAGTACCCGATCCGTTCTTGTTAGATCTTTCTGCGACCGGTTCGTCCCTACAGGTAACTTATCGGCGCAGATCAAGCTTAACCCTGCTCGGTGCACGAATTTGGTTCTGTAACTGAGCTATCGCTGCATGTTGAGCCTGCAGCATTTTGAATATCACCCGTAGATTGATACCGTCTCCTTCAACATTTTGTGTGTTTTAAGTTGCTGATTGGGCTCCACCACATATGCTATTCTGAGGGTCGTTTGGCAGGTTCGTGTCGACATTCACATGTGAATTAGCATCAATTAGGTCTGCGACCGGAATTTCGACGAAATCAGCAGGCGGTACCTTATTACTAGGCCCTATGTTGTTATTTCACCTTGGTGACCGGATCCGTTGTCAACATGTAAGGTTGGTGATTGGGAATTTGACATTTTGTGTTTTAACCTGGAATCAAAGACATTTCAAAGAGCAAGTGTGAAGCATTGTGTGTTATGGAGATTTGTATCAAATAACCACTATTATCCTTAGTCCCACGGTGGGCGCCAAACTATTTACCCTCACAATCGGATTACAATTGAATTTGTACGTGCTTTCAAGGATACGTGATCTAACTTGATACAAAATGAGAAATCAGATTAAAATTTAAATAAACAACGAGAAAGTAAATGCAACCCACAAAAGTTGAACAATCTTAGCCTTGGAAAGTTTGTCACCCTTGATCCCAAAGTGTTTTTATCGAGACCAGAGCAGAATGACAAGATAATAACTAGAGATAACAATATATTGCTTTGGAATGCATGTTACAATGTCCTTTACAAGTAATCAGACTCCCCTTTATATAGTAGGAGAGTCCTACTTTAGGTACAATTCTATAAAAGGTAAAAATCTCCCGGTTCGCTTACTTGCCGGTTCTTTACTGATACGTGCCGAGATTCTCGCCGAAATATCCGATCGATTACGTACATTTCGTTCTTCCGTTATTTCGGTCTTCTGTTGGTTATACCGGCAATGTTTCCTCGAGCTTATTCGGGATCAGTGTCGATTCTGGGATCATGGGTTCAATGTTCTTTAGGACGGACATTCTGACCTCGCGTTCTGGTTCGATGAGACTGGAGATCGATCTTCAACCCTTCGAGTTCCGATCCCGATCTGTTGCGTAATAGTAGCCCAATTTCGACCGTATAATTGTATTGTTACAAACATAAAACACTGATATATTCTGACTCTATCACATTTTAGAGTCAATCTATATATCTCTGCTTGGATGTCTCATACGAAATTCATTTCTAATATTCCAATATTTAGAAAGACACGTAAGACTGAGATGTAATTATTGTTATTGTTTAACAAGAATGCGTGATTTTAATAGTCAGTCGACTTGATACATACATTCGTTTAAAAATGAAGAAATGCTGCACTATGCTAATTGATTATTATTTTATTAACCATTGTAGCATGTTGTTTCTAATGAAGTTAATCATCAACTAATTGAATACATAATTAATTGAGGTATAAATCATGTACATTCGGTTGCATAATAACAGAAATAATCATACGGAATCATCGAAATTCTTTTTCTTTCCTTTTTTGCCAATTATCTTATTCTTAAAGGTATAAATTTAATCATACAAGCCATGGTGTGAATTACCATCACAATAATTCCCTAAAGGCCAGAATTGAGAAAAAGGAAAAATTAAAATATAAAACACTAATAGAACATGTAGTAAATACATTAAAGGGGGAAAAGAGTTACTCGATGACTAATAAATTACTTCGTAAAAATAGTTTTTTCATATGAAGAAACTCAGTAAAGAGTAATTAAATTTAAAAAAAAAATGATAATTTGACTTCTTGAGCTACTTCACTCTGTAATCTGCAGACATTAGAATCCCTTTATAATCTTGGAGCTGAAATGTCGTGAAACTGCAAAGTCATAGATATTTTAGTACTTGTCAAATAAACAAAATAATCTAAATAATATGACCAAAAAAATAATTTTAGGTAGGTCTTCTTTAGAGCAAGAACCTAATACAGCATGTTGAATTTTCGTTAATGTATATATTTAATATATTGTCAGTGTATATGACTTAATCACATTCGTTATAATTGTGTAATTTTATATAAGTTATGTGTTGAAACTAGATTATTTCTAGTCTAATTAATAATATAGGATTCATTTTCAGAAATAAACTTGGGAGGATAAACTGAATTTTGCTTGGAAGAAAAAAAAAATGGAAATACCTATTGTACCATTGTGCTAAGGTCATCATCTGATGAAAAGTTAAATGGAGAGCCATTGGCTCCTACACCAAAATCTGGAACCCCACTTCCATTAAAACTAACTAAATCCCCTCCTTCAAGTTGTCCTGCAATTAACAAAAGAAAATGGAAATGAACATATTGTAAAAAAACAAGCTTGTCTTTACCATGCTATAACATGTTAAAATATACAGATCGTGTTACAAAATCTTTCCTTCAGTCGAGGGTCTATTGGAAACAGTCTCTCTATCTTCTCTAGGTAGGGGTAAGATCTGCGTATACATTACACTCCCCAGACCCTATTTGTGAGATTACACTAGATTTGTTGTTGTTGTTGTTGTTATAACGTTACAAAATCTTTACACTTTTAGTGCTTAACCTATATACAGCCTTATAAAAATAGTACCTAATCTGTTGTCACAGTTTAAACTACACTAATAGTTTTAAGAATCCAAATACGAACAATATGTATATCTTTAAGCCATTGGTAGAATTTATAAGAGTTACTTACCAGGTGTGGAACTAACAAGGCCAGTTGAATCAAATGGTGAAATATATGTCATTTGAGGTGAAACTGAGACATCTCCAAACATTTGATAAGGTGCCAACATAATTCAATGAAACAGGAACTTGATAGAATTGGCTACAACCAAAATTAGCATATAATTAATAGGTTCAATTACGTTTTCAACACAGAGTATAAATATTAGAGGCGAATATAGTATTTTGATTACGTGTTCAATCGACTATAGTAGTATTTTTAACATGTAATATAGGTATATATATGTGAAAAAGTACTAAACTTTAACAAATATTAAATTTTTACCCCACAATTTTAAAGATGCAACGAGTTGAGCCATAAAACTTTAAAATTTAACCCATCAAGTTTAAATTTTAATCCATATCTCTAAATTAGATATATATGTGAAAGAAAAGCTAAAAATTTAGCAAATACTAAATTTCCAACCCATAATTTTACATTCAAGCTTAACTAGTAATGAAACTTACTAAAATTTTAATGCATACTAACTTCTAAACGTAATTTTAAAAATGGTAAAAATCTCAAGGTTGAACCATTATGTTTAAATTGCGGATCCTTCTCTAAGTTAGACATGTCCATAGAAAAATCATATAAATTTCAACACATATTAAATTTTTAAATTCGTAATCTTAAAATATAATTGGTTTAGCGGTAAGAACGGAATCTATCAAATTTAAATATTGAATCAACAACTACAACAACAATAACAACCCAGTGAGATCCCGCAAGTGGGATATGGAGAAGGTAGTGTGTATGCAGACCTTACCTCTGCCGCTGTTTTCGATAGACAATCGGCTCAAAAAGACGAAAAGAGACAATACATTAGTACCATCAACAAAACTATAAAAATAACAACAACATTACAAGAACCAGTATATACTGCAATCCAATTAAAGATTTATAGTTAAATATAGTAATGAAACTTACTATCAAGACTATCAGCTTCAAGTTGATAATAAGCATCCAAGAATTTCTGGTGAAATTCTTTACTCCAACGCATTCTATTTTTCTTTCTAGGTGGGCATGATTCTTCTCCACTAGAATCAGTGTTTGTTTCTTCATCTTGATATTCTAAGCTATTTTTTATTTTTCTTTTGAGAGGGAATGTGCTTGACTCTTGTACCAATTCAGTTGTATCATTGCCTGAATAATATTTTACTATAGTTTTACTAGTAACATGCTGAATAATATTCTTGACATTCTCCATTTTTACAGGGTTCACCAAGTAATCACGAGCTCCCTCCACAGTTGTTCTTTAGTCACCATTTGCAGATGTCACTGAAATTTAATTCAACATTAAAAAAAATATTTGTATATTTTAATACAATTATAATAAGGTAATAAAGAAAAATTAAAGAAATTGTAACCACCAAGTAATCACGAGTTTGTAATGCAAGAGGGAATCTTGATAATGTTTTTTGATTTTCATCTAATTAAGAATAAGATTTAGTTAAGGTTTTAGATGGGTAAATTTAAAAAAAAAAAAAGGTAAACATAAATTTTACCAACTAATAAAACTAAAAAGAAAAGAAAAAAAAGAGAACTGATAACTACCGGTCAAAATCAAACTTTTTTCCCCTTTTTCTTTCCCTCTTTCCCAAACAACTTGGCTTTATTTTTTTCCAAAAATTTTCTTACAACTATCAAAAAAATAAAATAATGTTTTTATTGTGATTAATCACGTTATTTTTATGTGTACCATTAAGTAATTCAAAGACAATATAATATACCAGCAAGGGATGCTATTGGATGGTTGAGATCCTTCAACCTTTAACATAGGTAGCGGATTTGAGCATGTGAATGAATAATTTCCTGGTACAAATGGTTTATCAATTTGAACTGTGTGAATCTGAATTAATTATGATAGACTAGTGAATTTCGGATTACCATATGTTTAACATTAACATTCCGAAAGAAATTTAGTTCCCCACACTTATTCAAACATAAAATAGATAGTAATTCCCTTATTTATAATAGCAAGAAACGTACTTTGACTAGAACTAGAAATCAAAACCCATTTCTTTAGATATTAAATAAAAAATTTAGGTTTCTTACTATAGCTTTAGTCTTGGAACGTTGTCCCGTAATTCAAAATTGTATACACCTTTAACAGTTTCAATATTTGAAATTTTGTTAGATTTTTATTAAACATACCATAAAATTATTTGGGGGGGGAGGTGGGGGGGGGGGAGGGAGGCGTGGAAGTAGGGGTGAGGTTCATGCATAATTGAATAAGTGAAAGAATTGGCAAGTTGAATTCATGTTATCAATCTTTTGGGCACGCTTATATGATTGAACATGTGTTACATCGAACGTATATCTCGAATACCAATGAATATACACATGACCTAATTTTTCTTTTTTTGGGCTAAAAAATATCTAACTAAAATTTTAAGACACTGGATGAATAACCTAAGGGATGGTTTGGTGGGACATAATATAGGCAGAAATTAGTAATGAACGAATTAATAATGCCTTAATTATTATACGAACTTTTTCTTGCATATTGTATAGCTTAAAATAGTGCATTAATTACTGTTGTGCATATATTATGTGTGCTAGAAACAAAAATGAAAATAAAAAAGTATATAAGTATTGCTGAAATGTACAAGTGAAAAAAGTATAATCAAATCATGTATCGTGTATGCTGAATTTATCGACCACCAAAAATATTACAAACATTTTTTGAAATACTTAAATATAACAAATATGACAATAAGCACATTTCTTGTAATACAAATATTAGTGTAACTTTGTGATGCCCTTGATAGAGGGATGGCTGATGAGGACGGGTCAAGCGGAATTGACAGGCTTCTAGATTGAAAATCTTTTGAGGAAGGAGTGCACATGTCACCTTAGGCGAATCCCATATCGAAATGGGAGAGGAAAGTCAATAGATTTTTAAGGCATGACAAAAGTTCACACGCGCGCATTTTGGACTTGAGGTGACGTAGCCAGGTGGGCCTGGACCCAAAGCTGACATTACGTGCCATGGGATTGGGTCGTGACAAATACGATATCAGAGCTGAATCTTCTTCAGTACGGTCAGTGGCGGAGCCACATGCACATGCCACCCCTTCGCTGGAAAATTACACTATATAGCTCGGTAATTTTTTTTAAATATGTATATATACTATATAATGACACCCCTTGACTTCTTGGTGGGTTTGTTTCCTTATATTTGACTCCCCTTAATGAAAATCTCGGCACTGAGTACGGTGGTGGGGCAAACCTCCGAGGACGCCGAGTCCTAGGGGATGAATGTGATGCCCATGACGGATGGCAGAATTATGAGAGCGGATCAAGCAAGACTGATAAGCTTCTGAAAAAGGGACTACCTTAGGCAAATCCCGTATTCAAATGGGAAAGGAAAGTCAAAAGCTTTATAAGGCATGAAAAAAATTCACACGCGTGATTTTTGGGCTTGATGCGGTGTAGCCCGAAAGACAAATTCGGGTGGGCCCGGGCCCAAAGCGCACATCACGTGCCATGGGATTTGGATCAAGACAAATATGATTCCAGAGCTAAATCTCCCTAAGTACGGTGGTGGGATGGAAAACCTCCGAGGATGTTGAGTCCCAAGGGGGATGAATGTGATGCCCTTCGCAGAGGGCAGGCTGATGAGGGTGGATCAAGCTGGACTAGCAAGCTTCTGAAGAAAGGCTGCACATGTCACCTTAGACGAATTGCACATCGGAATGGGAGAGGAAAGTAAAGAGATTTATAAGGCATGAAACAAGTTCACATGGTACTCCCGCTTTTGGGGCTCGAGGTGGCGTAGCCCGAAGGATAAATCTGTGCGGGCATAAGCCCAAAGATACGTGGCATTGTCTTGGGTCGCAACAAATTTTTCTTTAGATCTTTACATAAATAGCTAGTGGAATTTATTGTTTGCTTTATCTAGTTGATATATATAAAATATACAATATTATACATATATTATATATTTACCAATTATTTTCAATTTAGATAGGTGGTTGTTTAAGTTAATTCTTCTTTTACTTACTCACCTTTAAGCAAGGGATAGGGTATAACTAAACATATTTAGAAGTGATTTTCTATACAATGAATTCTCATTAATTATAACGTGTATTTTTATTATTATTCGTGAGAATTTTTCAACCTTAAGTTCAAATTGATTATTGTTCAGACCCCCGGCCCCAGCCCCATGTTATTTTATCCCAATTTGGTACTATAACTCATGAAGTAACCAACTGGTCCAACTATAACTCATGAAGTAACCAGTTGGTCCCTGCTAGGGGTGTTCAAAACTGAACCGAAACTTAAAATCGATCCGCAAAAGTGGCTTAATGGCTTATTGGTATCGGGTTATCGGTTTAACAGATAGGGAAAAAATTGAAATTTTATTATTAACGGATTATCCAACGATATATCTTCTATCGAGTATCAATTCCCGTTAACAAGTGTTACCGCCAAAATGAATGCCTCGTCAATGTTTTCTCCTTTCCATTTTTTTCTAGATAAAGATTCAAGGCATTTGTTTCTATAAAATCATGTCTAATAACATTGACTAATGAATTTTTAGTTAAATTTTGAAGGCTTTTTAAGAAAAATTGGTGGTTATAACTTGCTTCCTTCTATTGTATCAGCATGTGTGCAGATCATTGTATGTGCAGACATATAATTGTATCAGTATGTTGCCAAAATAGGCCTCTATAATACAGATTTAAATAGTCCGATAAATCGTCTGATAGCCGTTCGATAATAGCTAAACCGATACCAATCCTCCTGATATCTTATCGGGTGGCTAGCGGTTTAGTACATTTAAAAACTGATAACTGATAAGTCAAATTATTAAGTGTAAATAACCGTGTGATCTGCCCGATAAGCAGCCCTAGTCCCTGGTGGCTGATGCACTTATCAAAGAGAAAAAATGTGAAAATAAAAATACCATAGAACAAGAAAGAAGTTTAATGTTCTATCATTTTGTATGTGTTTTTCATTTGATATTCAATACTCGGATCAGTATTCTGATTAATTCAAATTTATATCGTGTAAAGAAAATAAAACACTGTCGGCTAAAAATTTTTATTCTCAAAGTTCAAACTCATGATCTCTTGTTAGGATAAAGGGATCATATCCATCCTAAATCCTTTGATGGTTGCTATTTGTTTACCTCAAAAATACGAGTAACAATTAAATTTGATTTGTGGTTTTAAAGACATGTGATATAATTCAATATCAATTGATAATCAAGAAGTATAAAGTATAAATGAAGGAAATAAATGAGTCAAACCAATGTTACTTGAGCTGTATCGATCTCGAGCTTAGTGACCTCGAGATGAACCAAGAACAATAAAGTAAGAACAACAAAAGATAAAGGAAAATTCTGATGGACAATGAACGAAAAGTAGAGAGTATATTCTTTTCCAAATGATTAGATGATCTTTACAAATGATTGGCTAAATAAGGTACATTTCTATTTATATTAAAGAATCATATTGGGACAACTGTGTAAGCACCTAGTACGGGTTTGCACTAATTTTTACAAATCTATTCCAGGATTTACGCCATGATATTGGGGACGTGGAAAGAATCTTGCTCATTCTGTTAGAAATTTATAACGACATTATCTCGAGGCCAGTCACATTGGGCTCCGACAGTCCTCGAACACTTGATTCTTCGAGCCTCGTACACTTTCGTGGAGCTCGATCTTGGTCCCTCGAGCTCGAACTCGATCCATCCCGAACTCGATCTTAAAGGCGATCCCTTGAACCCTGGAAATCGGACATACCTGATTTTGACCATATACAGATAGTCCCCGTGTTTCTTAGAGTAAAATGATAAGGAACAATTTGATCTTCGATGCTCCGGTGCCTAGACCATGATGTCATCGGCTGAAACGATTGAAAAGTCGCTTCCGCATAGTTCCCTAAGTCATTAATTGGAGGCGGCTGATTGTCGGCTATTTGTCTTCCACAATACGCTTAAGAGCCCTCTATAAGTAGGCCAACTTCATAATATTTGCAAACTTTACTTCTCCAATCATTCCTAAAATCTCTTTAGTTCCTTCAACTTCTTTGAGTTCACCCTCTTCTCAATTTTCTCTTACTACAACATCTACTTCTTCTCATCTCTTGAATTAATACACTACGACGCCTAAAACATCTAAAACTGTTCCTCGGAAATAAAAAGCTTCTTCATCATCTCGGTGGGCCAGAGGTAGAACTGTGGTGCCACCTCGTATTGAGGAGTGTATTTCCGGGCCATGCGAAATAACTTCCGATTTTAAAATTTATAAACCCGCTTCAGTCCCTGGTCGATGTGAACCCATGTCTCAGTACATCTATTTGATAAACAAAGTCGAACTTAAGCAGGTGAGAAAGGATTGCTATTGGAGGACAAGGAGGTGGTGATTCCTTCCTCTGAGGAGGATATTACTACCCATAAAGCAGGGTACCTAAGCGTGTACACCTATCTGTTCACGTTGGGTCCCGTAGATTCTGTGGGTCCCATAGACCTAGTCATTCTCGATTTTTGCCAACAATACCAAGTGACCTCATTTTGGTGAATAGTCAATCTGATGAAATGATTTTCGGACCAGGTCAAGGGGATGCCTTTTACCCTCGACTATCTGATCAGGCTATACATCCCTCGCCTTTATTGGGTGTCCTAATAAAACTGCAACAGCGGTCCTCAAAATCTTTCTTCTCCAGCATTGATGAGGACAAGGACCAAGGATGGATGAGCCGATTTGTCCGAATCAGGACCTTCGACATGATTCCTGCTGAGAGGATGCCATTCCCCCAGGAATAGAACATGAAATATATGTAAAGGTTTATCAATTGTGATCTAATATTCTACTTTTCCTTCTCTTTATCGATCCCATACCTATCTTGATCTAATTTCTTTATGGTGATGCAGTTGTTTCTTGGTTTCCTGGTGCGGTTCCGGACCTCCTAGGTTGGGTTCGGCTACTGGCCTCTACTTCTTCATATGGGGAATGCAGCTGGCGTGATTTGGCCAAAGGTCGATGGAAGCCAAAAATCATGGTGAGTTCTATTGTTTGGAAATTTGTGTTCCTTAGTGAAATACTTACTTTTATATTTATACAAGCCTCGGAGACATCGTTCTTATGCGTCCACCCCCTTCTGGTGAAGCAAAAGTCCCAAAGCTTGCTAAGGAAAAGAAATGGAAGAGGGGATCGCCCGCAAGTTCCCCGAAGCCAAAGAAAAGCAAGCTTTGAAAGCCTAAGGCTGATATCGTGGCCCTATCTCCATAAAAGGCCCAACGTCTTCGTGTCGAGGATAAAAAGAGAGACGGTGAAGTGGGAGAAGATGATGGCTGCCTGTTGGTATCTCGGAAAAGAGGAAGCACTGACACTTCAAAGGCCACTGAACCGATGGTGGCAGATGCGGTTCAATCTCGAACTGAAGAAATTTTGGAGGGGAGCTCGAGCAAAGTCCCCGAGCCATTAGGTGGAAAAAGTGCGCCTCGTCCCAGAGGACACTTGGTGGATGAGCTCGAAGAGCCTAATTCTGAGGCCCTTCACAGACAGGATAATATCCCAAGTTAATCACCCGAGGTAATCAATGTAGATGATTCGCCACCAGGCCCGGTGTTCTCCGAAGGGAAATTCTGAGATGCCCAGGACATGAGGACTCCTGATGTGGGAATGACCCATGAAGGGAGTGAAATTTTTCGGGAGTGCCTTGCGTGGATTGCGGATGGTCTCGATCCTTACGCCTCGTTTATTTTTTATGAGGCCCAAAGGCTTCTTAAACAAGTAAGTTTTTTCCTACATAATTATGCTCGAGTTTAATTCTCATCTTTCTAAGTTTAACTCTTTTTCTTTGTGTGAAGGCCTTATCGCTTCACCGACAAGAATTTTCCAAATCTCGGACCGAGCTAGTCCAATGTGAAGCCGAAATTAAGAAGCTGGTGGAAGATAGGGATGGCCTTAAGCAACTTTATGTACAGAAAAAATAGGAGGTCAGGGATCTCTGAGTCGAGTTGGCAAAGTCTCATCAAGAACAAACCAAGCGTATTGAAAAGGTAATACAACCCTTGAGTATTTGTTATGCTTTTATCCGATTAGGTGACTAACACTTCAACTTTTCAGGTCCAACAGAAGGGCGACCTAGTGGAGCAACTTTGAGAAGAACTCAAGATGAAAGAGGCCGAGACCCTAGGGTGGAAGCAACACATGGACTGTCTCTCCTCTGAGAAAGATTCGCTTTGTGAACAGCTTACTTCAATCGAGTGCCAACTCCAAAATTCAAAGGAGGAAAACTCGGCTTGGAGCCGCAAAGTCAAGGAGCTCGAAGCTAACTCAATCGCCGAGCTTGCGAAGGCCAAGTCTGTGGTAAAGGCATTTGTGTCCTCGTACCAAGCTGACGCCGAAGCTGCTAACACTAGAGCTCAGGAGATCTCCATTGCTGCTGAGGATGAGTTATCATGTGCTCTCGACCATGCCAGGCGACAGTCCCGGAGAGAAGCTCTCGATGTGGTGCACGCTCAAGGCTTCGACCTCTCCGCTTATATTGAAAAAGCATAAAATTTGTAGGAAGAGGCTGCCACTTTGCTCTCTAATGACGAGGATTCCGCTAGTGTCTCCGAGAGCAGGGGAGATGAGGACGAAGTCCTCGAGGAGGAGATTCCTGATGATGCAGCTCCTTAGGATGTGGCTCCCAAGGATATGGCCCCGAAATATATTAGGTTCTTTTTTGTTTCTTTGTTTTTGTGTAAGGGCCCCTCGTAGGTATTGTAAATATCCTTTGTAAATATATTTTATAAATATAAATAATTCCTTTGCTTCATTTCTGATTTGTATTGAAGTTCGCATTGTCTTTATCTTGGGGATTTTTTTGATGACTTCAATGATCAACTGAAAATTGGCTCGGATTATGAATATAACAACCCTAAGGTTTTTTAGTGGTCAATGGGCGATCTTCGAACTTATGATAGAATACCTCTTAAGGTTTTTGTTAATCCTCGAGCTAAGATTAATTTTATTTGACGCGAACTTGGGATTGTGGGAATCTTGACGCGGACACCTGCAATGAGTTAGTTTCAAATTCAAACGGACAAGAAAAAAATACATTCATACCTTAGCAATAGTATCGTTTGAGTAATGATGTTTTCCAACTGTTCGGCAGTTATTTACCTTCCATCGTGCTAAGTTTGTAAAATCCTTTGCCGACTACTCCGAGTATTCGATACAGTCCTTTCCAATTCGGGCCCAGTTTCCCTTCATTTTGGTCTCGAGTATTGAGGGTGACTTTCCGTAGAACTAAATCCCCAATTCCGAAGTGTCGAAGATTGGTCCTTCTATTGTATTATCTCTCGATCCTTTGCTTCTGCGCGGCCATCCGAACAAGTGCTACTTTTCATTTTTCATGTAATAGCTCGAGGCTAGTATTCATATCCTCATGATTTGAATCCTCGGTGGTATACTGAAACCTGATGCTGGGCTCTCCGACCTCGACTGGAATCAATGCTCCAGACCCGTATACCAAAGAGAAAAGAGTTTCCCCTATGCTCGATTTCGACGTCATTCGATATGCCCACAATAACTCGGGCAACACTTCTCTCCGTTTCCCTTTAGCATCATTCAACCTTTTCTTCAAGTTTTAGATAATAGTTTTGTTGGTGGACTCGGCATGGCCATTTGCGCTTGGGTGATACGGAGTTGATAAAATTGTTTTTATCTTGTGTTCTTCGAGAAACTTTGTCACTTTGCTGAGAATAAATTGCTTCCTATTGTCGCATACTATTTCAGCGGGTATCCCGAACCGACATACAATGTGGTCCCGTATGAAATCTATGCCTTCTTTTTCTCTTACTTTCTCAAAGGCCTGCGCTTCTACCTACTTTGAAAAGTAGCCAGCCATAAACAGAATTAACTTAGCTTTACCTGGTGCAGTTGGTAAGGGGCCAACGATGTCCATCCCCCATTTCATGAATGGCCACGGGGAGAGGGTTGAATGGAGTTGTTGGCCGGGCTGATGGATCATAGGTGCAAACCTTTGGCATTTGTCACACTTTCAAACGAACTCCTTTGTATCTCTCTCTATCCTTTCCCAGTAATATCCAACTCTAATTACTTTTCGAACTAAAGAGTCAGCACTAGAGTGGTTCCCACAAGTGCCTTCGTGGATTTCTCGCAACACATAATCGGTATCTCCTGGACCTAAGCATTGTTCCAGTGGTCCGTCGAAGGTCCTCCTATACAATGTTTTGTCTCCATCTAATGCAAACATAGCAGCCTTGGTTCGTAGGGCCCTCGATTCTTTATGGTTCGATGGGAGTTTTCCATTTTTCAAATAATCGATGTACTTATTCCTCCAATCCCAAGTCAGGCTTGTAGAATTTATCTCGGCATGACCCTCTTAAAACAAAGACCTCAATAACTGAACAACAGTCCCCGGGACGATATCATCTTCTTCAACCCAGGATTCCAAATTAGCAAGTGCATCGGCTTTACTATTTTTCTCTCGAGCTATATGGTCCACCGTCTACTCTCTAAAGTTATGCAATGTTACTTGCAGTTTGTCCAAATATCTTTGCATTCTATATTCTCGAACTTTGAAGCTTTTGTTTACTTGGTTTACCACAAAAGGAGTCACATTTTTCCTCGATGACTTCCACTCCCAAGCTTTCGGCTAATTCGAGACCGACAATCATGTCCTCATACTCGGCCTTATTGTTAGTTAATCTAGAAGTTTTGACAGATTGTCGGATAGTACTACCCGTACGTGGTCTTAAAATAATGTCGAGCCCAAACCCCTTCACATTCAAGGAATCGTCTGTGAAAAGGGTCCATACACCCGACGATGTACCTGAGTTTAGTAGTAGTTCCTTCTCTACTTCGGGTACGATGGTAGGAGTAAAATCAGCCACGAAGTCGGCTAGAATTGGAGACTTGATAGACGTTCGGGGTTGATATTCAATATCGTACCCAACGAGCTTGATAGCCCATTGGTCAATCGGACGGAAAACTCGGGCTTGTGCAAAACATTTCGAAGTGGGTATGTAGTTAACAGACATATGGGATGACATTGGAAATATGGCTTCAATTTTCTAGATGCGCTTATTAATGCAAGAGCTAACTTTTCCAAATGTGGATACCTGGATTTAGCATCTCCTAAGGTTCGACTTACATAATAAATAGGAAATTGTGTACATTGTTCTCAAACCAACACGCCGCTTACCGTTACCTCGGACACAGCGAAGTATAAGTAAATTTTCGTCTTTCTTCGAAGTACGAAGTACGGGCGGGCTCGACAGTACCGCTTTAACTCCTCCAACGCTTGCTGACATTTCGGAGTCCATGCGAAGTCATTCTTCTTTTTGGGTAGGGAGAAGAATTAGTGTCTCTGATCCGATGACCTCGAGATAAATCGTCCTAGAGTAGCTATCCGCTTGGTTAGCCGTTGTACGACCTTCACACTGGCCACGACGGTGATTTCTTCGATGCATTTAATGTTGTCGGGGTTGATTTTGACCCCGTGTTCGATACCATGAAACACAAGAACTTGCCCGAGCCAACCCTGAAGGCACATTTCTCGAGGTTGAGCTTCATTTTGTACTTTCTTAAGATCTCAAAATTTGCCTGCAAATTAGTCAAATGGTCTTCTGCGCGCAGGGACTTAACTAACATGTCATCAATATAAACTTCCATAGATTGCATATCTGTTGTTCAAACATCTTATTAACTAGGCGTTGGCACGTAGCCCCTGCATTTTTTAGCCCGAAGGGCATTACGTTGTAACAATATGTTCCAAATTTCGTAATAAACAAAGTTTTTTCCTGGTCCTTCTGGGTTCATTTGAATTTGACTGTACATGGAGTAGGCATCGAGAAAGGTTAGGATCTTGTGGCCAGCTATGGCGTCGATCATACGATCGATGTTAGGCAATGGGAAAGAGTCTTTGGGGCAGTACTTGTTCAAATCTTTGTTATCTATACACATTCTAAGTTTATTTCCCTTTTTGGGGACTACCACTACATTGGCTAGTCACTCGGGTATTTTACTTCCCTAATGGACCTTATTTTGAGAAGTTTAGTTACCTCGTCCTTTATGAATGCTTGCTTCACCTCGGACTTGGGTTTTCTCTTTTGCTTTACACGTTTGAACCTGGGGTCGAGACTTAGCTGATGGGTGGTTATCTCTGATGGGATCCCTATTATATCTAAATGGGACCAAGAATTTATGTTATCGACAAGGAATTGAATGAGTTTTTTCCTGAGTTCGGGGGTTAAACCCGTTCCTAGGTATACCTTCCGTTCCGGTAGATGCTCAATCAATATCACCTGCTCTGGTTTCTCGATCGTGGACTTCATTGTGTCCGACTCCTCGGGGGAGACAAAAGCTCGAGGGGTTAGGAAGTCCTCTCCCTCATCCTCGGCTACCTGTTCCTCGGATTCAATCGATGATATGGACTGTGATTGCTATTTGGCTGTCGGCTTATTTTTGATGTTCGACTTTTCGAGGTAGAGGGTGTCGATGTTGGTGTCAAATCCTGAATTGCAAACATCTCCTTAACTGCACGTTACTCCCCATACACTATCTTCACACCATTTTTTGTCGGAAACTTCATCATTTGTTGGAGGGCCGATGGTACTGCCCTCATGCTATGGATCCATGGACTCCCAAGCAATGCATTGTACCTCATATCACCTTTGATGATATGAAATTTAGTGTCCTGTATAGTCCCGACCACGTTCACTGGGAGGATTATTTATCCCTTTGTCATTTCGCTTACGATGTTGAATCCATTCAAGACTCGAGATGCAGGTATGATTTGATCTAGCAGCCTGAGCTGCTCTACGACCCTCAACCTGATTATGTTCGTCGAGCTACCTGGATCCACAAGAATACGTTTAAATTGAAATTTATTTAATGGAATAGAAATTACCAGTGCATCATTGTGCAGATGAGAGAGGCCTTCAATTTCTTCTTCATTGAATGTAAGGGTGCCTTCGGGCACGTAGTCTCGAGCTCACTTCTCCCTTGTAATTGACACTTTAGTGCGTTTGAACACTGGTCCCTGTGGGACGTCGACTCCTCCGATGATCATATGCATATAATATTGAGGCTCCTATGGTTCATTCTTCCATTTGGCATATCTTTCCCTGGAATGGTTTTTGGCTCTATCGCAAATAAATTCCTGAAGATGCCCCTCGTTGAATAATCGGGCTACCTCCTCTTTCTTAATTGTCTGCAATCCTCGGTCATGTGCCCGTGCGTCCCGTGATACTTACACATCAAGTTGGGATTCCTTTGAGAAAGGTCAGTTTGTATAGGTTTGGGCCACTTGGTATCCCTAATCTTCCCAATTGCTGAAACGATAGTTGAGGCATCGAAGTTGAAGTTATATTCTGATAATCGAGGTGGTTCTGCGTGATCAGTGTAATTGTCAAATCTATTCTTACTCATGAGTCCCTAATCATTTTGCACCCGATTGTTTCTTCAATTATTTCGGGGTAGCAATAAGACACAATAAATGTTCTAGAAATCAGGAGCAATAGTATAGCATTCAATAATAATGAATAGTCCTCCTGTCAATGATGAATGATAGACAAATCCTTGAATATTCGAGTTACTCTCAGATCTGATGGATAAGTATGGAAAAGAATCTTAGTGAAAATGTGGTGTTTGTATCTTAGTAGGAGAGAGACGAATCTTTTTGCAAAGTGTGTTCTTTACAAACAAATATCCCATACCCCTATCATTAATTTTTTTTCTATTTATATGAGACATATTACTAAGAAATCCTAATAGTACAAGTGAAGAGAGTATCCACTAGAATATTTTCTTAAATGTCCTATCTCGAAAACTAGTCGTTAGAGCACTGTCAATGGTACTAGAACTCGACCTCGTCCTTTATCGGCATCTCGACTACGGCTCTTGTTGATAACAACCCTTGTTGACTAAGGCTCTTGTTGACTCTTCGACCAAAGACTTTGCTGCTTCTTGGGCTATCTCGACAAATGACGACTTGCGAGTTCTTTTCATAGTATTATCTTGGCTTAAATATTCCAAATTTTGACCCATACACTTAGTTCTTCCGGTTTCAATCGCGTTCTGTCATGACCCAAAAACCAACCGTCATGATAGCGCTATTGTTGAACTAGGAAAGCCACAACTCAACATCTCAACATAGTAAAAACTTTGAAAATAAAGACGAAAGCAATTAATATTGAAGAAAGACTTTTTGAAACATAAATAATACGAAATATAATACAGCCTATCCGAAAACATGGGTGTCACAAAGTAGATGAGCATCTATATCAAAATACATTCTACTACAATGTGTAGGAAATAAAATTGAAGTACAAATAGAGATAAATAAGAAGAGCCAAGGACCACGAACGCCATGCAACTACCTCGATCGTCTCCAAATCCCGACTCCTCGATCAACAACCGCCGTGACCCGAAGCACCTAAATCTGCACAGGGGTGCAGGGTATAACACAGGTACAACCAACTTAGTAAGTAACAAGTCCAACCTTTGGAGTGAAAGGGAGTGACAAACTCAACCATTACAGTTAAAAATAGAATTAACAGTGTAGAAATGTAGGCATGCTTTCAAGTTAATTAGATAGTTCAAAACACTAAAATAGATCAAATCTGAACGATTTGAAGAATAAAACTCTTCTACTTGTACATGACAATGAACATACTTCATGTGATGCACCATGCAAGTAGCCTCATGTACTCATTCTCTCAAATGCTCAATCACTCGGTACTGTATATGGAACATGCGGCCCAGGGAAGATCCATCCTAGAATATATACATCACTGATTATCACATACCCAGTATCGAGGGGGGCCGATCCAACCCATGGAGAAGATCTATCTCCAGGTATATCATGCTTCGGACAAGATCCATGTCTAGAGAAGATCCATCCCTCAACAATATCAACCGCGCTCACTAGTGGTGTGTACCGACTCCGGAGGGGCTGTTTCAGCCCAAGCGCTATCATAAATCAATATAACCACTGCGGCGTGCAGGCCCGATCCCATAACTATCAGTCTTAATCAATCTCTCGGCCTCACTCAGTCATCAATCTCTGAAGTCTCACTCACGGGCTCACAATTCCATGAAATTACCTCGAAAACAATGATATGATGTATCAGTAAATAACAACAGAGACTGGGATATGATATGAGATGCATAGATATAACTATGTACGTAATGTCAATGAAATCAGCAAGATGACAGCAAGAAATGACCACTCTGGGCCCCAACAGTACTAGCATAAAGCCTAAACACAAATATCTAGCATGATTGACATCTCAATTACTTTATCACATAATGAAAACACGGATATCAACCAAATAGAACCACTACACACTGCCATGGAATCAACCAGGTCATAATTCCCACGGTGCACGCCCGTCACTTGGTATGTGCGTCACCTCAATACCAATTACATAATACATAATTCCGGGTTTCGAACTCTTAAAACCAAGTTTGAAAGTGTTATTTACCTCAATCCAGGCAAAAAATATACTCCGAAATGCCTTTGCCTCTCAAATCGGTCTCCAAACATCCCGAATCTAGCCACAAGAAGTACAACACAATCAATATAGGCTAAAGGGATCAATTCCACAAGAAAAATACTAAATTATATCTAGAATCCAAAATCCGATCGAACCCGTCCCCCGGGCCCACGTCTCATAATCCGACAAAAGTCACGAAACCCGAAAGTCTATTTATTCAGGAGTCTAACCATACCAAATTTACTCAAATCCGATAATAGAATCCCGTTCAAAACATCAAAAATCTAACTCAAGAACTCTTCCTCTTTTTCCCCAATTTTCCACCTCAAATCACAAATTAGATGATGGAATTAATGGCATAATCATGAAATTTGACCAAAATTAGATAGGAATCACTTACCCCAAACACCTATGCAAGTATCTCTCCAAATCGCCTTATACAAAGCTCCCACTTCAATTTTATGATATGAACTCAAAACCCTCGTTTTCAATCTTTTAAATCTGCCCAGATGCACCTTCATCGCGAACGTGATCGCCCTTTCGCGTTCGCGTAGACCAATCTGCCTGCCTCTCAATTAACATTTCGCGAACGCGAAGCTTTGCCAACTCCATTCTTCGCGAACGCGACCCCTACCTAGCGAACGCGTAGACCAAGGTCTTGGGGTCCCCAGCTGCCTCAGAATCTCTTCGCGAACGTGACACCTCACCTACGTTTGCGATGCACACACAGTCCATACCTTCGCGTTCACGTTCGCATTCTCTTTTGGCGAATGCAAAGAACAAAATCTTCCCAGCTCACAAACACCCTTCGCGAACGCGAGACTCCCTCTCGTGAATGCGTAAGAGGAAACCAGAAGAACTCATCAGTAGTTATCAACCCACAACATAAGTCCAAATAGGATTCGTTAACCACCTGAAACTCACACGAGTCCTTCGGAACCTCAACCAAACATACCAACAAGTTCCAAAACATCATACGAACTTAGTCGAATCCTCATATCACCTCAAACAACAACAAAAACACAAATTACTCACGGATTCAAGCCTAATGAACTTTGAAATTTCCAAGTTCTACAAACGACGCCAAAATCTATCAAATCACGTCGAATTGACCTTAAATTTTGCACTTGAGTAATAAATGACACAACAAACGTACTCCAACTTCCCGAAATTCCAATCTGACCCCGATATCAAAAAGTCCACTCCTGGTCAAACTTTCCAAAATTACAACTTTCGCCATTTCAAGCCTTATTCTAATACAGACTTCCAAATCACAATCCGGACGCACTCCTAAATCAAAAATCACCTAACAGAGCTAACGTAACCATCGAAATTCAAATCCGAGGTTGTTTACACATAAATCAACATTCTATCAACTTTTCCAACTTAAGCTTTCAATTAAGAGATTAAGTGCCTCAATTCACTCTGAAATCTCTCCGGACCCGAACCAACTAACCTGGTAAGTCATATTACAGTTGTAGAAAACAAAAGGAGCAGAAAATGGGGGAACGGGGCTACAACTCTCGAAACGACCAGCCGGGTCGTTAAATCCCCCCCCCCTCTTAACAAGCGTTCGTCCTCTAAAGACTATAAAGATATACCTGAAGTGGTGAAATGATGAGGATAATGACTGTGCATATCATGATCGGTCTCCCAAGTCGCCTCTCGAACTGCTGACCCCTCCACTGAATCTGCACGGAAGCAATGTTCTTTGACCTTAGCTTTCGAACCTGCTTGTCCAAAATAGCCACCGGCTCGTCAACATAAGATAAATCCTTGTCCAACTGGACTGAGCTGAAATCCAACACGTGAGACGGATCACCGTGATACTCCTGGAGTGTAGAGGCATGAAATACTGGATGAACTCGTTCTAGACTAGGAGGAAAGGCAAGCTCATAAGTAACCTCCCCAACACGTCGCAACACCTCAAATAGGCCGATAAGCCTTGGGCTCAACTTTCCCTTCTTTCCGAACCTCATAAAACCCTTCATGGGTGACACCCGGAGCTGCACCCACTCTTCAACAAGGAATGCAACCTCACAAACCTTCCGATCCACATAACGCTTCTTTCTAGACTGGGCTGTGCGAAGTCGATCCTAAATCACCTTAGCCTTCTCCAGAGCATCCTGAACCAAGACTGTACCCAATGACCTAGCCTCGCCCGACTCAAGCTAACCCACTGAAGACCGACACTGCCTACCATGAAGAGCCTCATTCAGTGACACCTGGATCCTCGACTGCTAATTGTTGTTGTAGGCAAACATCGCATATGGAAAGAACTGATCCCACGAACCCCCAAAATCCATTACACACACACTGAGCATATCTTCTAGTATCTAAATAGTGTGCTCAGACTATCCGCCCGTCTGAGGGTGAAATATTGTGCTCAACTCCACTCGAGCAACTAAATTATGTTGTACGGCCCTATAGAACTATGATGTAAAGTGCATAACCCGGTCAGAGATTATAGATACTGGTACACCATGAAGCCTGAGGATCTCTCGGATATAAACTCAAGCCAGTTGCTCGAAAGAATAGGTAGTCATCACATGAATGAAATGAGCTGACTTGGTCAGCCTATCTACAATCACCCGAAACTGCATCAAACTTCCGCTAAGTCCGTGAAAGCCCAACAACGAAATTCATAGTGATCCACTTCCATTTCCACTCTAGAATCTCTAACTTCTAAAGCAACTCACCTGGCCGTTGATGTTCATACACCACCTGCTACAAAATTTAGACACCGAGATACATACTCTACTATGTACGTCTTCATTCTCCTCCACCAGTAATGCTGCCTCAAGTCCTAATATATCTTCGCAACACCCGAATGAATAGAACACCGTGAACTGTGAGCCTCCCGGTCAATCAACTCACGTAAACCATCTACATTGGGCACACATAGCCTGCCCTGCATTGTCAATACACCATCATCACCAATAGTGTCCTCCTTAGCATCACCGTGCTGGACCGTGTCCTTAAGGAGAAGCAGATGGGGGTCATCATACTGACGCTGCCTGATAAGATCATAAAAAGAAGACCGAAAGACTACCCAAGCCAATACTTGACTCGACTCAGAAATATCAAATCTAACAAACTGTCTGACTAGGGCATGAACATCCAACGCCAATGGACCCTCTACTACTAGTAGATATGCTAAGCTCCTCAAACTCTTCGCCCGACGACTCAAAGCATCGGCCACCATATTGGCCTTCCTGGGATGGTACAAAATGGTGATATCGTAGTCCTTAAGCAGCTCCAACCACCTCCCTTGACACAAGTTAAGATCTATCTATTTGAACAAATGCTACAAACTCCGGTGATCGGTGTAAATATCACAATGGACACCATACAAATAGTGCCACCAAATCTTCAAGGAATGAACAATAGATGCTAACTCAAGGCCGTGGAAAAGATAGTTCTTTTCATGGGGATTCAACTGGCGCGAACATAAGCAATCACTCTAATCTCCTGCATCAAAACACACCTAATACCGATCTGAGAAGCATCACAATACACTATGTAAGAAGTAGAAGCTAATGGAAGAACTAGAACTGAAGTTGTGGTCAAAGTAGTCTTGAGCTTCTGAAAGTTCTCCTTGCACTTATCCGACCACTTGAAATGGGTACCATTTTGGGTTAATTTGGTCAAGGGAGATGCAATAGATAAGAAACCCTCCATGAAACGACGGTGATAACCAGCCAAACCAAGAAAGCTCCGAATCTTCGTTGTTGGAGACGGTCTGGGAGAACTCTGAACCGCCTCTATCTTCTTCGAATCCACCTTAATATCCTCACTAGAAACCACGTTCCCTAAGAACTCTACTGAACTGAGCCAAAACTCGCACATGGAGAACTTTGCATAAAGTTTCTCCTCCCTCAACCGCTGCAACAAAATTCTAAGATGTTGCACATGTTCCTCCTAGTTACGAGAGTACACCAGGATATAATCAATGAATACAATAATGAACAAGTCAAGATAAGGTTGAAATACACTGCTTATCAAATGCATGAGCGCTGCTCGGGCGTTGGTCAACCCAAAAGACATCACAAGGAACTCATAATGGCCATATCGGGTCCTGAAAGTTGTCTTAATAATATCTGAGTTCCAACTCTTCAACTGCTGATACCCTGACCTCAAATCAATCTTGGAGAACACCCTCGCTCCCCGGAGCTGGTCAAATAGATCATTAATGCGCGGTAAAGTATACTTGTTCTTAATTATGACCTTATTCAACTGTCTGTCATCAATGCACATTCTCATAGTACCATCCTTCTTCTGCACAAATAAAACTAGTGCACCACAAGGTGACACGCTAGGCCGAATAAACCCCTTATCAAGGAGTTCCTAAAGCTGCTCTTTCAGCTCATTCAATTCAGATGGTTTCATACGATACGGTGGAATAGAAATGGGATGATTGTCCGGCACCAAATCAATACCAAGGTTAATATCCCTGTCAGACGGAATGCTCGGCAGGTCTGCAGGAAACACATCCAGAAAATTTTGCACCACCGAAACATAATCAATAGTAGGGGTCTCTAAACTAACATCACGCACAAAGGCCAAATAAGATAGATAACCCTTCTCAACTATCCACTGAGCCTTCAAGGATGAAATCACTCTACTGGGAACATAGTCTATAGAGTCGCTCAACCCAAACCTCGGCAACCCCGACATCGCCAACTTCACAGTCTCAGCATGACAATCCAAAATAGCATGACATAGAGACAACCAATCCATACTCAGTATCACGTCAGAATTAACCATACTAAGCATCAACATGATAACTCTAGCTCTAATAACCCAATAGACACTACATATGACCTGTATACACAGTCCACAATAATAGTATCCAAAATAGCATGACATGTCTGAGCGGGTGGTCATGTAACTGGTGCTAAAGTCGTAAGCTGACTCATGCTGAGCTGAACATCCCGAGATATGGTGATAATGCCTCTTAATATGACCCAAATCTCCACACTAATAGAAATCTCTCCCTGCGAATGGTGGTGGGGATTGAAGGGAGCCCCGAGCATCGAGAACTGCTAGTAGGCCCCGTCATAGATTAACCTTGAGCTGATGGTGCATGAGAAGAACTCTGAGTTGGACGGGCATTGAGAGAGAGTGACCCTGTTGAGAACTGTGAGAACCATGGCAGGACGATGCACCACGGTGGACTGGGCAAGCCGCGTGAGCATCCTTGTAAGGATGACCCCTGTCGTGGTGGAACTCACCCCAGAAGGAAGTCCACTAAAATCACATGATCGCCGAGACCTCTTGGCCTCTCTCTCAACCTGCTCCTGACTGCGGACCATGTCAATATGTCGACCAATGTTGACAACCTCCTTGAACGTAGCACCAAATACCCTCTCTCTAGTTATATGCACCCGCAACTGAAATGTGAGGCCATCAATGAACCTCCTAATCCTCTCCCTATCTGTGGGAACTAACCAGACTACATGACAGGCCAACTCAGAGAACCTCATCTCGTACTGTGTCACGGATATATCATCCTGATTTAACTGCTTAAACTATCTGTGCAGCTCCTCTCTGCGAGACTGCGACACGAACTTCTCTAAGAAGAAAACAATGAACTCTTTCTAAGAAAGTGGTGCTGTACTGACCGGACTACGCCTCTCATAAGCCTCCCACCAGGTGAAGGTAGCCCCAGAGAACTGAAAAGTAGTGAACGAGACCCCACTGGTCTGCAAAAAACTTGTTGTACGGAGCATGATCTGACACTTATCTAAGAAGCCATATATATCCTCCCCCTCTATATCACTGATATGGAGGCTGGAGTTCCCAAACCTATCCAATCTATGCTGCTCATCATCTAGCATAACAGGAACCACAGTCTTGAGTAACTACAACCAGCTGGGCTGGTGGTGCCCTTGGTGTATGGAATCCCTGCATCACCTGCTCTGGTGTGCAGTGGCGGGAGTCTGAGTACCTCCCCCGGCCTGAGAAGTGGATGCTGCGGCCAAAACAATGACAGCCTGAGCAAGACTGGTTCACACGGTTAGAATCTAAGCTAAGGCCTCATGAAGGCCTGGGATCACAATGGCACAACTGGTGCCTGAGCTGGTCCCGTTGGCGCATCCACAACTGGGACCTGATCCTGAACTGGGGCAACTGGTGGATCTTAGGTGCTGCCCTAGCTGATGTGCAAGTCGCATCTCTACCCCTACTATGACCTCTACCGCGAACTCGGCCTCTCGTGGCCCTGACTGGTGGTACTGGTGTCTGTCCATCCTGCCATGTAGTACGTGTCCTCAACATCTGTATGAGAATAGAACAACAAAAGCTTACTTACTAGAATCAACAGATTCGCACGACAAAAAGTCAATAATGTGAAGTTTCCTAAGGGTTCTTCAGCCTCTCGATCATAAGTACAGACGTCTCCATACTGATCTGCAAAACTTCACTAAACCTGCTCATGAATCGTGAGACCTATGTAACGTAGGCTGTAATACCAACTTGTCACGACCCAAAAATCAACCATCATGATGGCGATGTGAATAGATCAAACTTGAACGATGTAAATAATATAACTCTTCTACTTCTACATGCCAATGCACATATTGTATGTTATGTACCATGCTGACAGCCTCATGTACTCACGCTCTAAAATGCTCACCCACTCGGTACTGTATATGGCCCATGCGGCCTAGGGAAGACCATCCCAGAATATATACATCACTTATCATCTATCACCCAATACCGAGGAGGGCAATCCAGCTCGTGGACAAGATCCATCTCCAGGTATATCATGCTTCAGACAAGATCCATGTCCAGGGAAGATCCATCCCTCAATAATATCAGCCGCGCTCACAGGGGGTTTGTACAGACTCTGCATGGGATCTTGCTTCCCAAGCCCTATCATGAATAAATATAACCGAGGCATCGTGCTGCCCAATCCCATAACTGTCTCTCATAATCAGGCTCTCGGCCTCACTCAATCATCAATATCTCAAATCTCACTCACGGGCTCACAGTGTCATGAAATTAGCTCGAAAATATGATATGATGTATTAATAAATAACCACACACACTGGGAAATGATATGAGATGCATTGATATGACTGAGTATAAAATGTCAATGAAATCTGTAAGAAGACAACAATAAACAACCACTATGGGCCCCAACAGTACCTGCATAAAGCCTAAACATGATATCTAGCATGATCAATAGCTCATTTACTTTATCACATGATGAAAACACGGATATCAACAAAATAGATCAACTACACAGTGCCATGGAATCAACTAGGTCACAATTCCCATGGTGCACGCCCGCACGCCCGCACGCCCGTCACTTGGCAAGTGCGTCACCTCAATACCAATTACATAATACATAATTCGGGGGTTTTGAACCCTCAGAACCAAGTTTGAAAGTGTTATTTACCTCAATCCGAACAAAAACTGTACTCCAAAATGCCTTTTCCTTTCAAATCGGTCTCCAAACGTCCAGAATCTAGCCACAAACAGGAGAAGACAATTAATATATGCTAAAGAGATCAATTCCACGAGAAAAATACTAAATTATATCCAAAATCCAAAATCCGCTCAAACCTGCCCCCAGACCCACGTTTCAAAATCCAACAAAAGTCACAAAACCCGAAAGTCCATTCACTCACGAGTCCAACCATACCAAATTTTCTCAAATCCGATAACAGTATCCCGTTCAAAACCTCAAAAATCTAACTCAAGAACTTTTCCTCTTTTTCCCCAATTTTCCACCCCAAATCACAAATTAGATGATGGAATTAAACGCATAATCATGGAATTTGATCAAAATTATATAGGAATCACTTGCCCCAAACACCCACGCAAGTATATCTACAAATCTCCTTTTACCAAGCTCCCACTTCAATTTTATGATATGAACTCGAAAAGCCTCGTTTTCAATCTTTTTAACTCTGCCAAGATGTACCTTCATCGCGAATGCGACCGCCCATTCGCATTCGCATAGACCAATCTATCTGCCTCTCAATTAACATTTCACGAACGTGAACATAGCTTCACGAACACGAACGCAGCTTCACGAATGCGAAGCTTTGCCAACTCCATTCTTCGCGAACGCAACCCCTGTCCCACGAACGCATAGACCAAGGGCCCCCAGCTGCCTCAACATCTCTTCATGAATGCGACACCTCACCCGCATTCCCGATGCACAAGTCCACTCCCGGTCAAACTTTCCAAAATTTCAGCTTTTGCCATTTCAAGCCTAATTCTACTACGGACCTCCAAATCATAATCTAGATGCACTCCTAAGTCCAAAATCAACTAATGAAGCTAAGAGAACCATCAAAATTCAAATCCGATGTCGTTTACACATAAGTGAACATTCGGTCATCATTCCAACATAAGCTTTCCATTAAGAGACTAAGTGTCTCAATTCACTCTGAAATCTCTCCGGACCCGAACCAACTAACCCGGTAAGTAATATAAGAGTCGTAGAACACAAAAGGAGCAGATTAGGGTATGTGTCTACAACCCTCGGAACGACCCGCTGGGTTATTACAGGTACAGTGAGCAAATTTTGTTCATCGTGGTCGAAACAATCGAGCGAGTTGTGCAAGTCGTAATGGCTAGGGTGAACTAGAAACGTGGCCCTACGAGGGCCGTTTATTTCAAATGCTTCTATTTTCCCTGTTGGTTTGATGGAGTTATGATGTCCACAAATTAGGGTGACATCATAACATTATGCATAATTATGGCGCATATTCCTGATGCATTCCTTCATTTCGCATGTGACCCACGATTGAACTTTCTGCTTCTGTTTCGATACCAGCTAATTATGAATCGACTTTGGTTCTGGAGCCAAGATCCTTATAAATAGGGATTTTAGGGTATGATTTTGAAGTTTCAAGTTTTCTATACCAGAACCTTGTAGTATTCTCTTGCCCTAAACCTCTTCTTTCTATTCCAGTGACTTGCAGTCAAACTCAGTTCTTCACTGTTTGATACTTCTTTTAAAACATGTCTAGCATGCCTTCCGAGTATAGTGAGGTGAGTGAAGCAATACCTTTGGCGACAGTGTTTCCTCTGAAGAAAGTGTTCTCGTTGTCGTCGATGATGGATGTTTCCCGTTGGTGGAGGAGATAGTTTTTTGCAACCCTGATACTAGGTTCGACTTCTCTAAATTAATCGATATAGACGCTGGAGCCTTTCGATCTGTGATGACGGAGAAAGAATTAGGAGAAATTAAGGCTAAGTTTCCTACTATGTCGAATTGATTCCGGCAGGATGGGATACTGTACAGGTCCACCGTCCTGGGTACTGTGCCTTCTAGGCCTATCCCTTCCAAGTCGGCTACACTATTTCACTTTTTCCGTTGGCGGATGAATTCTGTCGTTATTACGGCATTTTCCCAGCTCCGCTTGCTCCTCGATAAGCTTATAATGATGCTTACCAAGTTTTTTGAGTTGGCCGAGGTCAAACTGATTCTCCGACACTTATACATTTGTTTGCTTCCAACTTTAAAAGAGGGACAATGTTGAACCTTCGCCACCAGGGACGTGGTGGACAACATCGATAATTTCCCTAAGACTTGGAAGTATACTCATAAGTACCTAATTTCCTTGCATGTAGGTACTTGATTGAGTTTTTTTATTTGGTCTTGCACTTTGACCTCTTGTCCTTTTCTCATGCAGCCAAGACCTCGCCTCCTCCTTTGGTAGAGGAAGTATCTGACAGGGTTGGTCAGCTCCTCCCTCATATCGTAGGGATTTTTTGAGTGGTCAGGTTTTTTAAGAGGTTTGGGCGTGCTCTCCCTTCCACTGATAAGTGCTTCTTATCATTGGAGCCTTAGTTCATTTTCTTTTTGCTTGCTTCTAGTTATCTTTTCCTTTCTTTTTATTTTTCTTATCTTCTGCTAGGGGATCTTCAAGGAGGTCTAGAGCTCCTATACCCTCGTTCCTAAAGAGAAAACTATTGCGTCCTCGGCTCCTATCCCTTATTAAGTTGCGGCTACTTCTTTTCGTACCCTTAGTCCCTCCTTCAATGAAGATTTCTTCCGTTCGTGCCCTAGTCCCTCAAGTGGATGTCCCTTCTTCGGCCGCAGTGGCTTCTACCGTAGAAAACTCGGCCTCTCTATTATACTATCTTATAGATGAGGACGGTGAGCCTTTGCTAATGATGGGGATTTGATGCCTCGTAAGATCAGGGTCGTAGACGTCATGGGGAAGAGGTCGGTGGCTACCGATCTGGGAGAGCCCAGAGGCTAGTCCCTAAACTATTTTTTTTAAGGAGTTAGATGTTCGACCTGAGGAGCTGCGGTCGAAGGCGTGACAGGGGACGAATTTGTGCTTCTAAGACGTGATGAGGCCTCATCTTCCGGTGTTACGACATATTTTCCTCCTTTGATTGATGATAGAAGTATGTATGTTGTTGAAAAGGATCTTTGATATGATTCTGACGTGGATGCGGACGAGCTGAGGATGATCGACGAGGGGAATACTCAGCTCGAAGTGAGGTTGGAGGGGGGTTCGAGGAGTATTACGATCCGTATGAACCGTAATCTTCTTGAGAATATCGAGCAAATTATCCCTTCCCTCATCCCTCTCAGTCCTGAAGTAGAGGGTATGACCCTCAAGGATATGAACGATAATGACCTGTCGAACAATACTATTGGCCTCGCCATTCGGGTAAATACATTCGTTGTTAGTTATTTTTCTTGTGATTTTGTTTATTCAGTCTCTAACGCTTTTTGTTTATTTTGTAGACGGTAATCTTGGAAATTGAGAGTGATCGTAGGGAGCAGAGGCGCAAATACATTTACGTGAAGTTAAAGGATAAGTACTTCAAAGTTCTTGAGAAGTACCAGGAGCTTCGACATCAGCTTTGTGAGGACGGTAGTCTGCCCCGATTGAGGGAGGATTTAAAGGCCTGAGACGAGGAGCTGGTGCGGATAGTGGGGAAGTGCAGAGTCCATGAAGGGATGTTAAGGAGCAAAGAGAAATAGCTTGACCTGAGCAAGGGGGTCGAAGCCCAGTGTAGCGATTTCAATGTTCAAGTAGTTTTGCTGTGTGACCAGCTTAAGGAGTGTCAATTCAGGGTATAGTCTCTAAGTGGCAAGGTCACCGAGAAGGCAGAGAGTTTAGAGAAGGTTGAGTCCGCTCAGTCCGAGGCTTTGAGGAACGTGGACTCTCTTGAGGTGGTGATTCATACTCTCCGTTTCAAGCGGGAGAATGACTTAGTAGCCGCAAAACTTAAAGAGGAGCGCCTTGATGAGAGGATTTGAGAGTTGGAGAAAGAGACTTATGATCTCTATGATCGAGTCATTGCTTTAGAGGTCAAGAAGGCTCAACTGTTGGTACAACCATCTTCTTCCCGAACTTCAGATTTTCTTAATATTCCTCGTGAAGTATATGAGGAGTGGATTCATGAAGAGGCCCATTTAGATGTGTTTCGAGATCTACAAAAGGAGTGATCCATCTTCGAAGTCTCCCACGAAGATGTTTATGTTAAGGCTCGTGAAGCTCGAGTCTCTTGTGGGTATGATGCCGCTGAGCTTGAGGATGGTGATGACGAGGATGTGGACCGGCTCGAGGAGAATGCCTAATATGATGCTGCATATCCTAAGGGCNTTCACGAGCCCATTGTAAACAATGTTTGAGTACTTGAAGTATTTCCTTTCATCTTCTTCTTTTCATGCAGTTTATGTTCTATACTTGTGCATATTTATATTTACTTATTGGGGTATGGTCGAGGGCTAATAGTAGTTTGTTCGAGCGAGGTCGAATAATATGTTTTTGAATTACGGTCAAGGGCCAGTAGGTATTTGTTCGACCGAGGTTGAACATAACCTTTCATCAAGTTGCGGCCGAGGGCCGAAAGGTGTCTGTTCAAGTAGGGTCGAACATAACCATTCATTAAGTTGTGGCTGAGGGACGATAGGTGTTTGTTCGAAGAAGGTCGAACATAAAATTTTATTAAGTTATGACCGAGAGCCAATAGTTGTTTTCTCGAGCAGGGTCGAACATAACCTTTCATTAAGTTGCGGCCGAGGGCTGATATGTGTTTGTTCGAGCAGGGTCGAACATAATCTTTCATTAAGTTGTGGCCGAGGGCCGATAGGTGTTTGTTCGAGTAGGGTCAAACATAACCTTTCATTAAGTTACGGTTGAGGGGCGATAGGTGTTTGTTCGAGCAGGGTCGAACATAACCTTTTATGAAATTGCGGCCGAGGGCTGATATGTGTTTGTTTGAGCAGGGTCGCACATAACCTAAATGCTAGAAAGGCATGCTGATAAGCATAAAATTTATTGCCTTGACATTTTGTTTTTGGTTACATACTTGGAGAAATTTACAGATTTTTTGGGTGTTGGCTGGTGTTCTAGTCCCAGTCTATCTAGTTCCTTCATTGGTCGATCTGGAGAATATTGAGGGGTCGAGCAATAAAATAGTAACCACGGCTCTACCTCAGCGTGCTTCGACTCCAAACGCTCCCTTCGTCGCCTCGTTAAATATCTCCTTGAGAAAACCCAAATGGGACAAAACTCAAGTGAGGAAAAAAATAATAGGACTTGTGGGATGTTTTTCTCTCGGAAGTTGAAGTATTTGTGGTTGATGATTTCCAATTTTTTTTTAGCAACTTTACTTTCATTATCTATACTTGGAATGAATCCATGTTTGCTAAGGCTGTGCTTTTATATGGACCGTCCCAATTTTTTCTGAGCTTGCCTTCCCTGGGATCTTTGCTTGCTTGAGTTTTAGCTTTCAGTATGTAGTCCCGACATTGAGCAGCCGCACATTTTCTTTCTTGTTGTAATAGTGTTATGCTTGTTGTTTTTGGGAAACTATTCATATATAGGCCATATCTCTTTTTTTGTCGACTTTGTCGAGTTCTTGCATTTTGCTCTCGTCGTTACCCGTGCCGCTCTCATGGGAGTACCTTAGGCTTGGGTCTCCGAGCTCGACCAGTATCACTGCTTCGGTCCCATAGACCAAAGAGTAGGGTCACCCTCATATGCTTGTTTTCGGAGTTATTCAGTGCCCGGTTACAAAAGTGAACCCCACAATGGCCTTCGTGAACTTCTCAAGGACGCGCTCAACTTGATTTGGGCCCAAGAACTTCACCAGAGGGCCATCGTAAGTCCTCTTGTACAGATCACTATACCTGGCCGCTTGCAATCTTAATTTCTAGGCTTTCTTTTTTGTCGCTAGGGAGTGTGCCATCCTTCAGGTATTCGACAATAAGATTGCGCCAGTTCCAAGTTAAGTTTATGATTCTTACCTCGATCTCGTCTAATGATGAGTTGAGGAGATTGACCATATTTTTTTCCCCGGTGTGATGCTTTTTGTTGTTGTGACTAGTTTAGAGAGGCCGCCTGCCTCGACATTCTGTGCTCCTAGGATTTGGTCTGGTGTTTTTGCAATTTTTTTTCCTTAATTTGGAAAGTCCTGGTGACTTGATTGATTACGAGCTGGTAATCGCAACACGGTATCAACAATTTTGCTCCATATTTGAGTGCCAGTCTTAGACCTGCAGTTACGACCTCATACTCGGCTTCATTATTAGTCATATCCGGGAACTTATGGACTTCGAGTACGAGTGCCAGTACAAAACCCGATTCATTTGATGCACCATTGGTGTATGGTACCTAGAGGTCTTGTGTTCGGAGAGGTTTGGACGGCTTGCCTTTCGACTTCAGGCATTATTTTTATGCTATAGTAGGCAAGAAGTTGTGACTTTATCACTGTTTGCAGTTGATATGTGATATCGTGTTGACTCAGCTCGATGGCCCATTTAGCAAGCCTTTCCGAGAGCTAGGGTTTATCTAAAATGCTTCTGAGAGGGAAGGTCATGACAACCAAGATGGTGTGACATTGAAAATATGGTGTAAGATTCCATGAAGCTACGACTAAGGTTGGCGCCAATTTTTCGAAATATGGGTACCTCATCTCAACGTCGACGAGTGTTTTGCTAATGTAAGATATGGGAGATTTTTTACCTTTGTTTTCTCGAATTAAGACTGCGCTTACAAGTACCTTGGATACAACCAGATATTCAATGGGATGCTCCCCCGGCTCGGGTTTTGAAAGCAAAGGCAGAGATGACAGGTATGTCTTTAGTTCACGCACCGCCTGGACGCACTCGAAAGTCCATTCGAGGCTGGTATATTTCTTGAGTACGCCAAAGAATTTATGGCACCTATACGTTGATCGCGAGATCAACCATTATCGGACGGTGATGTGATCGGTCAACCTTTGGACTTATTTTTTGGTGGTCAAGAGTTCTGGTATCCCTTCAATGGCTTTGATTTTGTCTGGGTTGAACTCGATCCCTCATTTTGATATAAGAAAACCAAAAAACTTTCCCGAGGCTACACCGAATGCGCATTTCTACGGGCTCAACTTCATTCAGTACCGTCTAAGTATGTTGAAAGTTTCTTTCAAATGATCGATGTCATCTTCTCCCCTTTTGGACTCTACTATCATCTTGTCTATATATACTTCCATTATTTTGCCGAGATGATCTTTAAAAATCTTTGTCACTAACCTTTGATAAGTGGCTCCCGCATTTTTTAGTCCAAACGGCATGACCCTGTAGCAATATGTTCCTTGGTGGGTGGTGAACATGGGTTTTTCTTGATATTCGTCTTCCATGAGGATTTGACTATAGCCTGAGTAAGCGTCCAAGAAACTTAATAGCTCACGCCCGGCCATTACATTGATGAGTTGGTCGATATGAGGCAATGGGAATGAATCCTACGGGTATGCTTTGTTCAAATCTGTGAAATCTACACACATCCGCCATTTTCCATTCTTCTTTTTGACCATCACTACGTTGACGACCCATTTGGGGTACTTCAATTTCCTGATGAAATACTCTTCTAGCAGTTTTTCCACCTCCTCGCACAACGTCATTAATTGTGGAGTTGAATTTACGTCTAACCTGTCTCATTGGAGGGTGGAATGGTTCGACATTTCATTTGTCCTTGGCAATTTTCTTTGGGATTCCTGGCATATCTGCATGGCTGAAAGAATACAAATATGCGTCAGCTTTTAAGAATTGACTGAATAACTTGGTTCCCGTAGCTTGCAGCCTACATAGTTCTTCTTGTTGTGGTCGTTGAGATCCAATTTCATAGGACCAAGGTCTTCTATGGTCGACCCATTATCATCGACCGTGTTAGGGTCCTTGATGACGTCTTCTGTCTCTTCTTGCTCCGACCTCGACACTATTGATTGTTATGTCTCTTTTTATTTGTCTTTTATCTGCTGGGTGTCGCGCCCCCTTTTTCCCTCTCCTTTCAGATCGGTCAGGGTTCTTGACACTATTAGGACAACTCGTTTTCTTTTGGGAAAAGGGGTATGTAAAGAATTGAAGAGTCGCCACCTAACGAATTAAGGTGCGTTAGGGCGCATACTAAGGGTCATTATAACACAGAGTTGAATAACTAGAGATTAGGTAAGGGCTTGAAATTACTTCAAGTGGAAGGTGTTAGGCACCCGTCAAAGTCCACAACAGTGGTTCCCGGCCAAACAAGCTTTGTGAATTTAAACAAGTAGCAGATAAGCATAACAAAATAAAGGTTTTGAAAAGATTCGCAGTCTAAGCACGCATGTGAAATAAAGTATTAGAATATTTAAAGTCTAAGCACATATATAAGGTTTTGAAAGATTTACATTCTAAGCACACATGTGTAAGGGATAGGGGAGTCCTAGGTTGTTTATCCTATAGGATCACATCAATGCAATTCCCGATAATCACTCCTTATAAAGGGGCCACATGTGGCATTAGCGCACCGATGATCATATCCATATCTACCCTTTCCCACCCCTTAGTGGTTATTTAAGCGAGTGTTGTTTAACGATCTCTATGCGTGCTGTTACCCGTCCATTCTTAATGGTCCTGGAGGAAATTAGGACCTCTACCTACAAGCAGTTCTAGATAGACCCCTAAGGTTTAAAATGGGAAAATACTAGGTGACAGGAAAGAACAAATAGGACTTTCGCAAATAAAGGCAGTAAAGAACAATTAAGAGGCTCAGATTTACGTCCATAGAAATGCACGTAATCAGCACGACTCAAACACAAACAAGATGCATTTTATTAGACAGTATCCTAAAGCATGATGTCTAAGTGAATATCAAAACACAAAAGATGTGCAGTTTCATTTTATAAACCCAGAAGCAGGGGCCCTAATCAGTTTGCCTACTGATTTTAAGCTTGTTAACCATTAGGCAGTAAACACAAAAGAAGCAGTTTTCCAGTTTTATAAAGGTTGATTACCTAAGGCTTGCGTAGGCGTGGGGGGTAATGCACAATAGTTAACAGAATTGTTAAAAAACTATTATAACTAAAGCATGATGTTCTAAGTGTTGGAAAATACAAGGATTATTACCAGTTTATTTAAAACAGGATGATCAAATGTGAGACTGTCTTACGTCATTTTTCATGCATCAGTAGTTTAACTAGGTGTGACTGGGCGAGATCCTAAATCATGGTATCTACTATGCACATGAAGATGCATAATGGTTGCATAATTCCTAAAGCATGATTTCTAAATGCACAGGAAGTTACAACATAATTTCAGGATGTGCAGGAGCAACATTTTTTTATGTTGATGCTATTATTTAGCCTAGAAGCAGGATTTTTAAGTGAAAAATAGGGTCAAATGAGATGTTGAAGCAGTAAACCTAAAACATGATATCTTATGCATGACATGCCTAGAATGTATTGGTCCTAAACATGGATTCTAATGCACATATAGAAAATGTAAACCTAAGGCATGGTTTCTACCCGTTGATATTGATAACATATATAGCTACCCTCCCCTTTTCAATAGCCAAATCAAATATTCGTTTATAATAAATATTACAAACCAATATTGAATAAATTTCATATATAAAGAAAAATAAGAAGTTGCACTATAGGGAGCCCGAAAACAGGCACAGACTTCCAGAACCTCATATGCCCAAATGTTTCATAGCCTTTCTCAGATCCGGGTGTGTCAGAGTTCCCTAAGGACCTCAAGGGATCTCGGGCAGGCTCACACCCAGATTTCACCACTATAACTGAGTTAGTGCAGTATGGAAGTGCCCGCCCCAGTGCATCAGAGTTCAGAGGGATCTCACGGAGATCCTAGATCAGTCACACACTGGAGGGGCAGAACTTAAAGACCTAAGAGTAGAGTGAGAGTGTTGACATAGTTTTGAAAGGGTTTGATAGGAAAATAATTATTGAAAGAGACTCAGTAGAAATAGCTTTATAAAATAAGAGAGAGTTATTTAGTAAATCAGCTTTTGAGGAGGGTAGGTCAATTAACAAACACAGATCAAACACATAACCAAAGTAGGTTCAGCATCACACATAGAATAAACCTTCACACAGGGGTGATGGGAACTGGGGACACATAGAGCACATAATGTAAAAGAATAGAAGTTCTTGCAGGGAATAGCATGAACTCCAAAATCAACACAGAATCAAGCAAATTAGGGTACAAATTGTTTTGCCAAAAAAGGTTCATACTAGAAACCAGATCAACACATAATTGAACAAAGTCACATTGAGACATACTACAAAAGGGGGGTAACATATTCATGCTGGTCCTAAGGGGAGTAATACATAACATAACATGCTAGATGGAAAAAAAATACAAACATGTCTACTACAGGCTGCACAGCAAAACCATAGATAGAAACAAAGTAGAAACAGGATAAACTGAAGCAGTAAAAAAACATATTGGTTTTGGGACATGAATTGAAATCAGAACATACTGGTAAATAAGATAGCAAACACAAAAGTGAAGAATATGAGAGAACAATAATTAGCCCTGGCTTGCAGCCAACTAACTCAGAACTGTAGGAAGTAACTAAGAGGGAGAGCATAAAGCTTTGAGTGTGAGAGATAGTTTTTGAACCAATGTGTTAGTGTGTTTGTGTTAATGAGAGATCATGTATATATAGTAGTTTGAAACTAGGTAGAATAATAAGGTAAAAATCAAAGTCATGCAGTAATTATGGAACTAGCTATCAATTAGTGCCAAAATCAGCATAGATACTCCCTTAATTAAAGAAGTTAACTTCAAACGGTAGAATACAAGTAGAAAATAAGGAAAGATACCATTTATGACTAGAATATAACACATAAGAAAAAAAATTCAGCATATTACGGGTAGAAAGTAAGAAATTAAGGCTAGGTACATACTATTCTAATTAAGGAAATGTCATCAGAATCCGTTGATAGTATAGTCGAACACATAATAAGGCAAGAAATAAACTAAGGTCGGAAAATCATCAAGGAAATTATCATAAGAGATTAGTGAAAGGTACTAATACAGGAAATTAGGGATTCAAATAGGAGCAGTACTGATTAAGGGGAGAATTAACACAAATCTCTATGAATAAGCGGAATAAAAACATAATAGGCAAGAGGAAGTAAAATCAGAAACATAGTAAAGTAAGAATCACCTAGGATCAGGGATTCAACTAGAAAAGATAGAACTGATTAGAGGAGTTAACAGAATAAACATAATATAAGTGGAAGAAGCAAAAATCAGAAACCATATTGAACATAAAAGGGTAAATCACAGAAACTCAGAGCGTTCATGAGAGACAAGCACATACACAGATTAAACGAACATATTATCAAACACAGACTCGAATAAGATTAAGACAAAAAATTAGGGTTTTCAACATAATAAATCAGATAAAGGGAAAAACATAAATGACAGTTGAAACATAGCAAGAATCATAGGATAATACTGAAAATCAGAAGGAAAATTTATAGTGTTGATTGACGAGATAGCGTCACATCCAAAGGGAGGTGACTTGGTACTTGGTATTTGCCGATGATATAGTGTTGATTGATGAGACGCGTAGCGGAGTTAAGGCGAGGTTGGAGGTTGGAGACAGACCTTGGAGTATAAAGGTTTCAAACTGAGTAGAACCAAGACAGAATACTTGGAGTGCAAATTCAGTGAGACCCATGATGCAGACGTAGAGGTTAAGCTTGATGATCAAGTTATCCCCAAGAGAGCGAGTTTTAAGTATCTCGGGTCTATTATCCAGTGTAACGGGGAGATTGATGAAGATGTCACCCATCGCATGTGCCATTAAGACTTAAGGGTAAGTTTTATTGAGTGGTGGTTCGACCCGCTATGATGTATGGGGCTGAGTGTTGGCCTGTCAAAAACTCCCACGTACAGAAGATGAGTGTAACAGAGATGAGTATGTTAAGATGGATGTGTAGGTGTACCACGAGAGATGTAATTAATAATGAAGCTATCTGGGACAAAGTGGGAGTAGACTCCATGGAGGACAAGATGCGGGAGTCGCGACTGAGATGGTTCGGACATGTTAGGAGAAGAAGCATTGATGCCCCTGTCAGGAGGTGAGAGAGGTTGGCCATAGAGGGTTTGAGAAGGGGTTGTGGTAGGCCTAAGATGTACTGGGGAGAAGTGATTAGGCAGGACATGGCTCTCCTTCAGTTCACTGAGGACATGACACTCTATAGGAGGGTGTGGAGGTCAAGGATTAAGGTAGAAGGTTAGTAGGTAGTTTATAGTGTTCATAGATAGGCTTATTAGCATGCATTTCCCTTCATATTCTTAGATTTTTATTACGTTATGTGGTTTTGGTCGCATCAGGTATTGTATATTTAATAGTATTTATCCTTTATCTGTCTTATTTTTTCTGCCATCTCTCCTTCCTTGCTTCCTTCTTCTTCTTCTTGCCCTTTCTTAGCCGAGGGTCTATTGGAAGCAGCCTCTCTACCTACATTAGGTAGGGGTAAGGTCTGCGTACATATTACCCTCCCCAGACCCCACATGTTTGGATCAAACTGGTTTTGTTGTTGTTGTTGTTAAAGAAACCCTAGCTTGAAGACGAAGAGGCATTTTTGAGAAATCGAAAAGATCTTCAAGGAAACAGTAAAATAACTCAGAAGGCTCTTAGATCTGTTACAGATCTAAGAAGTCAAGAACTAAAATTAGGGATTCGGAGAGAGATAACCCAGACGTAGAGATAATAAAGATTAGAAAACATAGGTTTTTTTAACCANAGAGAGCTTGAGAGAGATGAGAGGAGATGACGGCGGAGAGAAAATGAGAGAAAGAGAGAATGAGGGTTTGGGGGGGGGGGGTAGTCTCTTAGGTTAATTTAGGTAAGAGTGAATTTGGTTCGTTGATCCAAAATGATCAACGGTCTAGATTAAGTGGAAATTTGGTCGAGTAAGATAGTGGATTGGGCCTGGGGTATTTGGGCTTGATTTAATCAGGTGAGTCTGGTTTTTATTTGGGCTAGAATTAAAATGAATAATGGCTATTTGTTAAAACCTAATTAAATTACTTAAACTAATTCGTAATGATAGCTAATAATCATAAAAATTAATTTCATGCATAGAAAATGATTTAAAATGATTATTCAGTGTTTTAAAATAAAAATGACTAATTTTTGATAATAACAGTGCAAAATTATATGTTTGGGCTATAATTGCAAAGTTATTGCGATTATAGCCAAAATGTGCTTGAAATAATTTGGTCTTAATAGGACCATAAACAATAATTAAAATCAAGTAATGCTTTTGAAATCATATGTGACGCAATTTTGTAATTATTTATTTATATAAAATGCTGGATAAATTAATAAAAATATAGGAAACTTATGGAAAAATACCAATTGCTATTAATGCATGATTTTGAAGGTATATATGAAATTTTAAAAATAATTTTGGGAAAAATTGGGTATCAACAACTGCCACTCTTTACCCGGAAATGATGAAAGAGTTGTCGGGTAAAGATATGATAGCCAATTTTGACCGAGCAAAATGGTTAGAGAGATTTAGGGTCGCACCCTAGTTTCTGAGTTGCCTACATATCCCTGGTTTTACAACAATCAGGCTGTATGTAGTTTCGGATTCATCGGCGAACTATACCGATGAAGTCATCACAAGAACAGACGCAATATCTAGGGCTGGATGAATGAACCGTTAACTGAAGAGGTTAGGTTTGATATGGCTGGGAGAACTGGAGTGGGATCGCTCTTGCTGGGATAGCCGTTGCTTGCTGAGTTACCTGCAAAGAAGAATATCTCAAGTGTATATTGCGCATAAATTTAAACATGATGCTAGGCTCCCGTTGGACTATGAAAGTTGTCATCGGACGGTTAGGGATGACGTCCTCAAACCATGATTTCCTGGGCCATGACCTTTTTGATGAGAGATTCACAGGCCATGAAATGATGTTCTCGGGCCATGAAGATGGAGCCTCTGAAGTATGACGCTTTCGAATAATGATATGCAAAATTGAGAGAGATCCTCAGGCCATGACATGGTGTTTTCTGGCTATGAGGATGGTGCTGTTAGACAATGACGCCTTTGGACAAGTTGGTGATATTTCAGCCCATGAAATGCAGTAATATGACTTCCACAAGGCAGAGCTTACTCTTGGGAAATGGAGGGCAGAGATTAGCCCGAAAGAGAAGCGAAGTAAATAATGGTTGAGAGACAGCGCTTATTCTCGGTGAAAAGCAAATTGGAGTAGAGCTTAGCCACATGCAAAATGGAGACAGAGCTTAGTCTCATGCAGAGATGTGGAAGGCAGAGATTAGCCTTATGCAAAATGAAGCCAGATATTAGGCTTATGCAGGATGGAAGGCAGAGATTAGCCTTATGCAAATGGAGGTTTAGATTAACCTGATTCAGATAGGAAGGTAGCGGTTAGCCTTATGCAGATGGAGGTAGAGCTTAACCTCATGCAGATAGGAAGGCATCAGTTAGACTTGTGCAGATTGAAGCAGAAATTAGCCTCATGCAAAATGCGGGATAGAGCTTAGTCCCATGCAAGATGTGGAAGGCAGAGATTAGCCTTATGCAGAATGAAGGCAGAGATTAGTCTTATGAAAGATGGAAAGTAGAGATTAGCCTTATGCAAATGGAGGTAGAGCTTAACCTCATGCAACATGCGGGACATAGCTTAGTCCCATGCAAGTTGAAGGCAGAGCTTAGCCTTATGCAAGATGGAAGGCAGATAATTACCTCTCAACCCAATTATCACCAAGTGTGGTGCATCCCTGGACCTGACGATGAATTCGTCCATTGGAAACCACTCGAACATCCACTGTACCTGCTCCTCAGTTAGATTATTAAAGAACTCTACCCACTCCTTAGCAGTCTCTAGCTAAGCAAATCTGTCGGGAATATATGTCATCAACTTGGGGTGATGGAAAGCGATGTGGTCATTCCAAACCCTGCGCGGAAGTTCTTGGTGGTATTGAACCTTTTGGAGATGTTCTAAGAGCCATAGTTTTAATAACAGATTGCAACCCTCGAAGTGCTTAGCTCCTCTTTGACAACGTTCCAGAGCTCGGTAAATGTCTGCTATGATCATCGGGACAATGCTGAAGTCTTGCCCGTCAATCCCCTCCATCAAACCTTGGTTTTCATGGCCACCCTAGTGTGGATCTTTTCTTTCTTTGTTGGAAACACTATTAGTCCTACAAAACATGCAATGAATACAAACACCCTACGGTGGATGTGCCCCAAAGATGTAATGGAAAATTTGTCGTGGTAGGTACGGTACGGTTTGTTGTGATCGTACCTTTCATACAAGTACTCAAAGCGTGTGTATGACTGTTCCAGACATTCTAAATCATCATTCTTCTTCAAACCCATCATTTTCAGAAAGCCCTTGCCTGTGCGATTTTCAGGCACCAACAACCCAGGGGTTTCCCAGACTAACCCAGCTAGTCCTCCTATCTCTTTTAGCAGTGGTGTCATCTCAATGTTCGCAAAGCGGAAGACGGCTCTTTCGCTATCCCAAAATAAGGTGGAAGCCTCGATCAACATGTTGTTGGGTTGAATGTCTAGGAGAGACGGTAAATTTCCCAGTTCAGGAGCTTTTGATGGATATTGATGACCATGCAAAATCTAGGGACTTTACGCCTCATATTTCTACAAGACAAACATAGCCTAGGCCCTTACCCCCGCCAGACTCGACTATTTATACACTTATGATTAGCATACAAGCATTTAATTCTCCAAATAAATGCACAGAACGAGATTGTGTCCGTTAGGATTATGAAAACCCCGGTGGACTTGGACAAGGCTGTCTTAAAGGGTTATTGTGTGGACAACACATTAACCTAGCTAGGTTTGACGATGATGCATGCAAAGTATAACAGAGTAAGGTTTCTATGGGGTCTTAGACTGGTAACCTTCAGCGGACAACTCAAGGGGGAAGGCACGGAACCATCGACTACAGCGCTGATCGACTGGTTTTACCGTAAATAAGTCTTTCCGAATTTAAGGGTGATATAAAATAAGAAGAGCGCAACCACTCATCAAGTGTTGCTATAGGATTTGTATTGGAACGAGTGTAATATGATGTTGCGCATGAGTATGCAACAATGAAATAAGAAATAAAAGCATGATGTCATGTATTTGCACGTTATGAAAGCGGTTAATACAACAATTATGATTGAAAGCAGTTACAAAGGAAAACAAAAAGAAACATGTCAGTTTCATTTAAAAGAATAAATACTTGGGAAAGTAAACAATTAATTGCACATAAAGGGAAAGGGAAAGGGGCACAGGTTTTAGAAAAATAAAGACAAATTCACAAAGCAGTTTGAAATGGTAAAATCCTAGAAGTTCCCCAGCAGAGTCGCAATGCTGTCGCGCCCCCTTTCTCCCTCCCATTTCGGATCGGTCAGAGTTCTTGACATTATTAGGAGAACTCATTTCCTTTTGGGAAAAGGGGTATGTACGGAATTGAAGAGTCGCCACCTAACAAATTAAGGTGCGTTAAGGAACCTACTCAGGGTCATTATAACACAGATTTGAATAACCAGAGATTGGGTAAGGGCTTGAAATTACTTCAAGGGGAAGGTGTTAGGCACCCCTCAAATTCCACAACAATGGTTCCCCAACAAAAAGGCTTTGTGAATTTAAACAAGTAGCAAATAAGCTTAAACAAAAAAAGGTTTTGAAAAGAGTCGCAGTCTAAGAACACATGTGCAGTAAATGTTAAGAAGATTTAAAGTCTAAGCACATATATAAGGTTTTAAAAGATTTACAGTCTAAGCACACATGTGTAAAGGATAGGGGAGTCCTAGGTTGTTTATCCTATAGGATCACATCAATGCAATGCTCGGTAATCACTCCTCGGAAAGGGGCTACACGTGGCATTAACGCACTGGTCATCATATCAATATCTACCCTTTCCCACCCCTTAGTTGTTATTTAAGCGAGTGCCGTTTAACGAGCTCTATGCGTGTTGTTACCCGTCCCTTCTTAATGGCCCTGGAGGATATTAGGACCTCTACCTACAGGCAGTTCTAGACAGATCCCTAAGGTTTAAAATGAGAAAATACTAGGCGACATGCAAGAACAAATAGGACTTTAGCAAATAAAGGCAGGAAAGAACAATTAAGAGGCTCAGATTTACCTCCACAGATAATGAACGTAATCGGCACGACTCAAACAGAAACAACGGGCATTTTATTAGACAGGATCCTAAAGCATGATGTCTAAGTGAATATCAAAACACAGAAGATATGTTGTTTCATTTTATAAACCTAGAAGCAGGGGCCCAAATCAGTTTGCCTACTGATTTTAAGCACGTTAACCATTAAGCAGTAAACACATAAGAAACAGTTTTCTAGTTTTATAAGGGTTGATTACCTAAGACTTGCCTAGGCGTGGGGGGTAATGCACAATAGTTACAAGAATTGTTAAAATACTGTTTAGAAGTTGTTATACCTAAAGCATGTTGTTCTAAGTGTTGCAAAATAGAAGGATTATTACCAGTTTATTTAAAATAGGATGATAAAATGTGAGACTGTCTTACCTCCTTTTCATGCATCAGTAGTTTTACTTAGTGTGACTGGGCGAGATCCTAAAGCATGGTATCTACTATGCACATAAAGATGCAGAATGGTTGAAGAATTCCTAAAGCATGTTTCTAAATGCAGAGGAAGTCACAGAATAATTTCAGGATGTGCAGGAGAAACATTTTTTATATTGATGCTATTATTTATCCTAGAAGCAGGATATCTATGTGATAAACAGGGTCAAATGAGATGCTAAAGCAGGAAACCTAAAACATGATATCTAATGCATGACATGCCTAGAATGTATTGGTCCTAAACATGGATTCTAATGCACATATGGGAAAGGTAAACCCAAGGCATGGTTTCTACCCATTCATATTGATAACATATATATCTATCCTCCCCTTTTCACTAGCCAAGCCCCAATATTCCTTTACAATAAATATTACAAACCAATATCGAATGAATTACATAAATAAACAAAAATAAGAAGTTTCACTATACGGAGCTTGAAAACAGGCCCAGATTTCAAGAACCTCAAATGCCCAAATGTTTCATAGCCTTTCTCATATCCGGGTGTGTCAGAGTTGCCTAAGGACCACAAGGTATCCCGGGCAGTGCTCACACCCAGATTTCACCACCATAATTGAGTAAGTGCACTGTGGAAGTGCCAACCCCAGTGCATCAGAGTTTAGAAGGATCTCACAGGGATCCCAAAGCAGTCACACACTGGAGGGGCAGAACATAAGGACATGAGAGTAGAGTGAGAGTGCTTGACATAGTTTTGAAAGGGTTTGATAGGAAAACATTTATTGAAAGAGACTCAGTAGAAATAGTTTTATAAAATAAGAGAGAGTTGTTTAGTAAAACAACTTTTGAGGAGAGTAGGGTAATTAACAAACACAGATCAAACACAGAACCAAAGCAGGTTCAACATCACACATAGAACAAACCTTCACACAAGGGTGATGGGAACTGGGACACATAGAACACATAATGTACAAGCATAACAGTTCGTGCAGGGAATAACATGAACTCCAGAATCAACACAGAATGAAGCAACTTAGGGTACAAATTGTTTTGCCAAAGAAAGGTTCATACAAGAAACCAAATAAACATAGAATTGAACATAGTCACATTGATACATACTAAAAAGGGGGGGGGTAACATATTCATGCTGGTCCTAATGGAAGTAATACATAACATAACATGCTAGATTGACAAAAATATAAACATGTCAACTACAGGTTGCACAGCAAAACCATAGATAGAAACAATTAGAAATAGGATGAACTGAAATAGTAAAAGAAACGTATTGGTTTTGGGACTTGAATTGAAATAAGAACATACCAGTAAAGAAGATAGCAGACACAATAATTAGCCTTGTCTTGCAGCCGATAACTCAGAACAGTAGCACGTAACAAAGAGGGAGAGCAAAAAACTTTGAGTGTGAGAGATAGTTTTTGAAGCAATGTGTTCATGTGTTTGTGTTAATCAGAGAGCATGTATATATAGTAGTTTGAAACTTGGTAGAATAATAAGGTAAAAATCAAAGTCATGCAGTAATTATGGAACTAGGTATCAATTAATACCAAAATAAGCATAAATACTCCCTTAATTAAGGATTTAACTTCAAACGGTAGAATACATGTAGCAAATAAGGAAAGATTCCATTTATGACTGGAATATAACACATAAGGAAATCATTTCAGCACAGTACGGGTAGAAAGTAAGAAATTAAAGCTAGGTACATTATATTATAATTAAGGAAATGTCATAAAAATCGGTTAAATGTATAGTCGAACATATAATAAGGCAGGAAATAAACTAAGGTCGGAAAATCAGCAAGGAAATCATAAGAGATTAGGGGAAGGTATTAATTACAGGAAATTAGGGATTCAAATAGGAGCAGTATTGATTAAGGGGAGAATTAACACAAATCTCTACGAACAAACGGAATAAACACATAATAGAAAAGAGGAAGTAAAATCAGAAACATAGAAAGTAAGAATCACCTAGAATCAAGGATTCAACTAGAAAAGATAGAACTGATTAGAGGAGTTAACAGAATAAACATAATATAAGCGGAAGAAGAAAAAATCAGAAACCCTACTGAACATAATAGGGTAAAATCACAGAAACTCAGAGCGTTCATGAGAGACAAGCACACACACAGATTAAACGAACATATTATCAAAGACAGACTCAGAACCCAATATTAAGACAAAAAATTAGGGTTTTCAACATAATAAATCAGATAAAGGGCAAAACATAAATGAAAGTTGAAACATAGAAAAAATCATAAGATAATACTTAAAATCAGAAGGAAAAGTTATTTTAAAAGGTGTTTAAGAAACCCTAGTTTGAAGACGAAGAGGCATTTTTGAGAAATCGGAAAGATCTTTAAGGAAACAGTAAAATAACTCAGAAGGCTCTTAAATCTGTTACAGTTCTAAAGAGTCAAGAACTAAAATTAGGGTTTCATAGAGAGATAGCCTAGAGGTAGAGAGAATCAAGCTTAGAATAGGATTTTTTTAGCCGGAGATAGAAAGATCTTACTCGGACAGGCCAAGGGTGTCCCGAGAACGGTATGAAAAGGCCATGGGTGTGAGTTGAACGAACTCTGGTCCCTTTGAGGACCTCATGGTGGCAAGGATCCGGCGTGTGAGGGAGCCATGGAGGCTAGGGGTGGTGGTGGAACCACCATC